>JAUJYN010000015.1:1359715-1405943 GCA_030737835.1 Acorus gramineus
CCTGCAGCATCATTGTATAAGATGAACCGTAAGCCCTCCTAAAACTGGTGAGGCTGGAGAACAGTCATCCCCGAGGACTCCGCCAGGATGCCAAAAAGTGGCAACTTGATTCCCTTCTCTATAGGAATGAGACAGCTTCCATTCAAATAGGTCAGCCAAACGGGCTTGCATGTCGTGTTTGTCCCACAAAAAGTTGCCAAGGGAAACAACCCTTTCCTTGTAGCCAATTCACTGTCCGTGGTCGAATCAGACTCGAAATGGACATGTTTTATACTCAGCTGCTGGCATAACTGTAACCCAGCGAGAATGGCTTTATATTCCAGCACATTAATAGAGCTTAGACGTTGTTCTTGTACTACACAACCGCCCGAAGAGGGCTGGAGGCTCCCCCTTTTTGCGTGACAAATGGCCCCATAGCCAGCACGATCGGATGTGAGAGACCCATCAGAATTGGATTTAAACCATCCTTCTAGTGGGGGCAGCCAAGATATTTCTGTCGGAATGAATTCCCCCGCGATGATAAACATCCCAGTTCTTGGCAATGAGTTGCACCAAATCCATATTGTTTTCAATCAGTGATCTCCCACGAAAACAATTGGTGACTAAGGAATAGAGGGATTTTAGCACCTGCAGTTTATGTGTCTCTCGTCCTTGAAATAGACGAGCACATCTTTCTTCCATAAGCACCTTATCGCAGCAACAAAAGCTACCTGCATTATGTGTCAAGGTGCTCCTATGGGAAATGTTTGATCTAGCTAGTCCACGAAAGCTGGAAGACCAGCCAACCGAGGTTGTTGTAATCCCATTTTTCATAGAACTAATGACCATATAAAAGCTGCAAAGGGACACTTGAGGTAGAGATGATCAACAGTTTCCACTTCAGATTTGCACATCAGGCAAGTCACCTCCCTTACAAGACCCTTTCGTTGAAGATTTGTGAGAGTAGGAGCCTTATCAAGCAGCGCCAGCCAAGTGCAGGCTGAAAAAGTAGGAGGTTGGTATTTTTGCCATATCCACTTGCACCACTTTGGTTTGTCCCGTTTTTGCCTGAGGAAGTTCCAAGCATATGGTGTGGTAAGAAGCCCATTGGGAGAGTGAGGCCAAACCAACGTATCAGCATCTGTGCCACCACATTCCATCTTTGAAATTGCTGACCAGATCTCATTCCATGCCATTGGCCACCATAGGGGTTTAACCCAAGAGCCATCTCGAATGAAATGAGCCACCAATAGGCTTTGAGGGATCCCTCCTTGCTGCAAAAGATGTTGGGTGTGCTCTGTCAGAGAATCCGTCAGAAATGTTTCACATATCCAAGGGTCGTTCCAAGCGCTAATTGTCCTCCCATCTTGTTGGGGCAAAGCTATGACCTTCTTGAAATGATGAGGCTTCATCTCTCTCTCGCCCTCTCTCCTTGCGCGAGCTGAGTAAGTAGATGTGGTTCCTACTTGACTCAGGTTCGTTTGGGAATATTGGCATGCACCTGTTATTGCGCGGGATCGCGCTTGATCCTTCCCTTTTAAGTTGGTGATATCCAACACATGTTAAGGTATACCTTGTATGTATATTATTTAGGCCATGCCTAGTATGTTGTTGCATATATATATTGTTTATGATTTATCCATGTTAGGGAGAACCCCTACAGTTAATTCTATGTTATCATGCATGTGGATCATGTATATAACTGCGATAGAATTCTCCTATTATAATTGTGCATGTTAGACTATTCGTGCCTACTACCTGTGCTAGGTGTGGGTATGACCTATTGTCGGGTTGTACCTTAGTTAGTTAGAGCACAAGCGATGTAATTGCCACCTTGTATCCGCGTGATGCACTTGTTGGAATTCAGGAGAATTCGATGTTATACCGGTGTTTTGAACCGGTGGTTATGGTGTTTAAGCTAGGCCTACCCATGTTAGGCAAGTGTATGAACCGCCCATTGGATTATGCCTTTGGCTTATTTTTGGTGCGAGAGCCGAGGTAACTCCTTGCGTCCGAGCAACGCATCTGTGTGGGAGTTCATATGTATTCGATAGCATCGGTAGGCGATTATCGAGAGTAGTTATTTTTCTATTGGGTTCGCTTTGTGAAGATGGAGTGTTTCCTCCCAATATCGTCAGTGTTGAAGCGGCCTGGGTTGTAACTGTCCTGACAGAGGGCCCCCACCTGTAGGTACTATCGATGCATGCGGCAAGATGTGTTGATCATGGGGTATACCAGGTAGAGGGTACTCGGGAGAGGGCTAACGAATGATATTGCGAGCGTTGAATCGTTCTCCCCTTCGTCGAATCTGTGTCGATGCTGCCCAGCGTTGTAGCTGTCCTGACAGAGGGCCCCCACCTGTAGGTACTATCGATGCATGCGGTAAGATGTACTGATCATGGGGGTATACCAGGTAGAGGCTACTCGGGAGAGGGTTACCGGATGATGAAGGGTGTAGCGCAAGCAGTTTTATCCCAAAAGTCACTAGGATCACCCCTGCGGGGGTGAGGGTGAGGGTAAGTTCAGTCATGTCGTCACGTAGCTCTTATACCCATCAAGTATACTCTGGGTATGATACTCCTAACGCGTGAGGTATCGAAGTATATCTCTACCTCGTAGCGATGAACTTGTTGTATTTTGTTATCCATTGGGTTCCCACCCATGGTTTCCTTGAAAGAAAATTGCCTTAGTATTGAATTGTTGTTATGGTGCTTGGCTTCTTGCCACTCACTGAGCTTGTAGCTCACCCCTCGCGTACTGTTTCTTCTACAGGGGCGGGGTTGGGCGTGGAGCTGGAGCTTCCTTGTGGCGTGGTCTTGCGTGCGTGGGAGCGTCCCGTCTGGCGAATGGCGAGTGCGAGGCTGTCAGTAGTCCTAGAGTCTTGTATTTGTAATAGTGCGTGTTGCACTGGTTGTATTTTATTTGGACTAGACTTGGCTCTCACAGGACAATGATTGTGTATTCGAGTCTGTAATAATGTTTTTGGTTTACAGACATTGTTGATATTTTATGCTTCTGCTTTTCAGTTAGTTATCATTTATCTTTGCCTTGCCGCCTTCTGTGTTGTTGTTGGAGTCCATGTTGACCTCAGGTATTGATAGCTGATATTATATATATTGCCACGTCTCGAGGACGGCCGCCCTGGGGTGTGACACCTTGCATTGCGCTCTTAGGATAACACGACTATGTATGGGTTGTTCGAACCCTAACATCGTGTTATATGGGGCGGAATTGCCCTTGAAGTTTGGAACGTCCTTGAAGCACTTGGTTAACGCGATGCGACCCATTGTGGTGGGACGAGTGTACCGCCTTGGGCTTGAGTCATTTGTATGACGTAGCCGATTGGGGCATTATGAAAGTGAACCACCTTGGGCTTGAGCCGCTTGCACGATGTGGCCGAACAGGGAAGTTATAAGAGCGGGACCACCTTGGGCTTGAGCCGCTTGCGCGGCGTGGCCTAATAGGGCAGTTATAAGAGCGGGACCACCGTGGGCTTGAGCCGCTTGCGCGCATGGCCGAATAGGTCGGCTATGAGAGCGGGACCACCTTGGGCTTGAGCCGCTAGCGCGACGTGGCTGAACAGGGCGGTACCGCGATGATCTCATTCGTACTATAGATGGAGAGGATAGTTTGCACATATCTCGCACCATCTTTTGCGCACATAGGATCGGGCAGCCGTTGTTATTAGTTTGCATATAATCGAGAGTGCGCATGGTAGGAGTGAAGTTAACCGACATAACCCCGACGCAATTAGCTTGGTTGAAAAGACGTGATGGAGCATTTGGATAATAAACAAAAACCAATACTCGAAAAGAACGGCATTTATTTGCTAATAGAGGTAGAATAGCGTAATAGAAATAAGGTCCATTACATTTATTTAATATAGGCCACCAGGGGCTCTACGCATAAAACTTTCTTAAGTTCATGGTGTTCCACGGAGTCGGTATGAGTACCTTTCTCAAGCCAATGGTGCATAGCTTTTATGCCCCCTTTGCTGTAGGTTTCGACCACTTCGTACGGTCCTTCCCAAGTCGCCCCGAGCTTCCCGGTATTGGGCTCTCGTGTGTTATCAGTGACACGCCGAAGCACCCATTCGCCTAGGGAGAACGATTGGGGTCGGACCTTCTTGTTGAAGTGGTGGGCTTGCCGGTGCTGGTAGGCGGCGAGGTGGATCATGGTTGTTTCAGTCAATTCTTCTAGGAACATTGCGTCGGTGGCAAGGGACTCGTTATTTCAGTCGATGAGAGTGATGGAAGATCTCAGAGTGGGTAGGCGACCTCAATGGGGATAATTGCTTCGGTCCCGTACGAGAGGGCGAACAGAGACTCTCCCGTGGGCTTTCTTTGAGTGGTTCAGTAAGCCCAAAGCACTGCCCAGGAGCTCCTCCAGCCATACTCCCTTCTTTACGTCGAGTCGTTTCTTGAGCAAAGTGAAGATGGTACGGTTGGTAACCTCTGCGAGGAGAAATGTGTTGGATCCCGTATTTGTCACAGAACTCACGAATAGGCGTATTCGTGAAATGCGTCTTGCATGTGATGTGCTTCCAAAGGAAGTTCTTGACATCGGCATGCTTGACAGTCTTGTAAGCTTTGGCCTCCACCCATTTAGTGAAGTAATTGTTGCTAGGAGCACATACTTTTTTCCGCTGTCGCGGTCGGGAATGGACCTACAATGTCAACTCTCCACTGGGCAAATGGCCAAGGGGCCATGAGCATATGGAGCTCCTTTGCAGGGGTGTTAATGAGCGGAGAGAACTTTTGGCATTTCTCACAGTTTTGGGCGAAGGCGAGGGCGTCTCTCCTTAGTGACAGCCAGTGTTATACCTGTTCGAGATCATCGGCTCCAAAATGGATGGAGTTGACAGCGGCTTCGCGTTCTCGGGGTCGGTTCTATGATAGCGCGCTTTCGTGACCCCGGTTGACTTCTCAGGTTCGACTCCACCTCGCCAGGAGTGGATCGCCCATGGATGACCGCGACGATCCTGATCGGGGGTTCCCCTGGCTTGGGGGTGTTCACCCTTTTGTCAACGTTTGGTTTGGCTAGATTAGGCTGCCGTGCTACGTAAAGCACAAGGCGTCCGTCCCAGATCAAGTTCTTAACCTGCCCGCGGAGACTCCTGCATTCCTCTGTGGTGTGGCTACCTCGTTATGGAATTCGCACTTGCGGGTTTGGTCACGATTCTCGACCATGGGTTTGGATCGAAAAAGGGGCTTTGAAATATCCCTTATCCTGTTGTCGCGCCAAAGTTGTCGTATTGTCATAGTGAGGAGAGTTGTTACGAAGTCTTTCCCTTTTTAAGGACGAGAGCCGTCGGGCTTGTCGTCGTCCTTTCATGATATCGCGGAGGACTGCTTCTTGGAGGGATGACTCTCCTTCTGAGATGGACCGACCATAATGATGGTAGCCATTTTCTGAGTGGTGAAGGAGACGTCGTCCTCCAGGCAAATGGAACCCTCTGCGCGGGAGAGCATGTCCACCATATTGGTAGGAGGTTTGCGGACAGGGGACTCGTAAAGATGTCCAATGGGGATCATCCCTCCCCAGAACGCCATAGTTGCGGTTTGAGGATTGCATGATTTGATCTGCGTCATCTCCATGCTAAAGCGCGTGAGATAATCTCGAAGACGTTCGCCTTCCCCCTGCTTCATCCCAAACAAGCTCGCCACGTCCTTCTTGGGTTTGCAATGGCATATGTAATGGCTAATGAATGCCTCTTAGAGGCCATGAAAGTCGGATATCGAACCCGCTGGCAATTTACGGAACCAGGTCAAGGCCTGTCCTCCGAGACTTTGAGGAAATACCTTGCAGAGCAAGGCGTCATCCCCTGCATTGAGGGACATGAGTTGTGGGTAATGAAAAATGTGCTCAATGGGATCTGACTTTCCCTCAAACAATTTGTATTTTGAAGGGGTGAACTTATCTGGTTTGGGCACACGGACGATCTCGTCTATGAACGGAAGGTTGTTGATTAGATGCGCTGTTTGCATGACTATATCTGCCGGAGTCTGAGGCTTCAGGTTGTGGAGGATGCGACGATCCACTTGTTAGGCATGTGTCATTTGGAGCCATTTCGGTTAAGCCTTGGTCACATCTGGGTCATTTAAGGCCTTTTTCTTTTTCGATCGGAGTCGCTAAAATTTTGGCTTTTAGCCACCTGCAGGAGTTGGAGTGCTCTGATTAAAAATTTGGCTACATAATTTTTCTCCTCGAAGTTATGTATTTTCGATTTGGTATTTGAATTTAATTTTGTTAAAATCCAAGATGAAGAGGTTTAAATATGATTTTATCATGAGATGCTCAGTTTTGAGTTAGCTTTCATACAAAAGTGAAATTTTATCAACTGGATTCATGTAGTAAAAGTTATGGGTATTTTTCCAAGTATACCCCGGGGATGAGAAAATTGTGGCAGCAGCCCTGTTTAATGTTTAGCTCTCATCTCGGAATATAACTGGAGGGATTATTTGATCTTGGCATAAACATGAAAGTTGTAGATAATCTTCTTGGCTTTCCAAAGGATTTTGAATTGTGCAATTCGGAGCTATATCGTGGAAGTTATGGTTGTTCTAGTGAAGCCCATCCAGAATTTCTGGTCAGGGACGATTTGGTCTTGTTCCCCCCACCAACTCACCTTAATTCCATTTAAAGCCCCCCTTTTTGTGGAAACCTCACTCTCTCTCACTCTCGTCACCCTCTCCCTCTCTGTTTTTTTTTTAGTTGTGTGTGTTGTTAATGGAGGAAAAGATGAAGAAGAAGCTTAAGAAAGAGTGAGAAAGGGGGGAGAAAGGGTGAGTATGTGTTGTAGTTGTTGTTGTTGTTTCTCTTCTCTCTATCCCCTTCTCATGCCCTTTGCACCCCTGTTTTTTTGCCATGAAGGGCTTGAGGAGATGCTGATGAGGTGGTGGTAGTGGTGGTGGTGGTTGAGGTGGTCGTGGGTGTGTCGAGAACCCCGCATCTCCCCATTTCCCTCCCCCTGTTTTGGTAAGGCAGCACTCTGCATTTTAAATATCTTAGTGAATCTAGTATTTAGAGGTACATTTTTAGGATTATGTCTTTATATGATATGATCATCTATGTCTCTAGTTGTTATATGAAATTTGGGGTCATTATGATATCTGTGGTGTAAGTTAGAACCTGTTTTGCATGGCCTGTCCAGATTCGCGTAGGAATCGACCTGCTTCTGGAAATAATTTGTTTCGGGCTTGTAGAGGCAAAATTAGGTTCTAATGTCTTCATGGATTATGATCCCAGCATATCAGAGAATGTGCATGATTTATTTCATAATTTTTGGAAGTGTATTGGGTGCTGTGGAGACCAATTAGTAGGGCTGGTTGCATCAGGTTTGGCAGTTTTGCTTGGTTGAGTGTCAAGGAGTTGTTTGCATGTGTCTTGGGTGATAATATGGAAGTATCAGGGGTTAGGGTCTTCATGAAGTAGGCTTATATGTGTGATAGGAGGTTCCATATTTTAATTGTGGATCATTGGTTGTGTTTTGCAGATCTCGTAGACCGGACGCGCGATGATCAGGGTATCTGTGAGTGGTTTGATCCAATCCCCCCCCCCCTCGAGATGCGCTCGACGCGCGTAGTCGTGCGTCGCGCATCGATGGGGCACCCTAGCTATACTACTTGTGTAGATAAGTAGTATGGCCATGCTTAAACTATAATATGTTAGATATCTTGCATGCTAGGCTTATATTGCATGTATTGTATCCATGTATGAATGATTGTATCGCATGCGCCCCTCTAGTATGGGCATGTATTCTGTAATGTGTATGGATGTATAGAATATGGCATGCCTTAGGTAGTATCGTAATACTACTCCTACCATATTAATTGGAATATCCAGTATGATTAAGTCTGGGCTAATAATGGGCACATGCCTAATATTCCCTTGCGATAAGACTCGAGGGCGTGGTGTAGTTTTGCGCCCATGATAGTGGGGCAAAGCTATGACCAACTTCAAGAGATGATGAGCTCTCTCTCGCCCTCTCCCTTTGTACGAACTGAGTAAGTAGATGCAATTTCCTAATCAACTCAGGTTCGTTTGGAATATTGGCATGCACCTGTTAGTGCGCGAGATTGCGCTTGACCCTTACCTTTTAAGTTGGTGATATCCAACGCATGCTTAAGTTAGGCCTTGTGTGCTTATGTGATTAATGGCCATGTATGCATGTTGTATGATTTATTATGATGTAAATCCATGTTAGGGAGTATCCCTATAATTATTTGATAGGTTATCGTGCATTAGTTCATGTACATAACTGAGATATAATTCTACTGGATATATGTGCGCATGTTAAAACTGATTAGGCCTATCTGAAATAGGCGTGGGTATGATCCGTTGTCGGGTTGTACCTTATTAGTTAGAGCGCTAGCGATGTAATCGCCCCCGTGCATCCGAGCGATGCACTCGTTTGGAATTCAGGAGAATTTATTATCTTATCGGTTTTGTTAAGCCGGTAGTTGTGGCATTAAGCTAGGCCTACCCGTGCTAGGCGTGTATATGAACCGCCTGTTGGGTTATGCGCCTTGGGATTATTTCTGCGTGAGAGCAGAGGCAACCCCCTTGTGTCCGAGCGACACAACCGTGTGGGAGTACAATAGTATTCGATATCATCGATATGTGATTATCGAGAGTAGTTGTTTTCCATTGGGTTTGCTTTGCAAACATGGAGTGTTTCCTCCCAATGTCGTCCGTGTTGAAGCGGCCCAGGTTGTAGCTGTCCTGGCAGAGGGGGTATACCAGGTAGAGGCTACCCGGGAGAGGGCTAACGAATGATATTGCGAGCGTGGAATCGTTCTCCCCTTCGTTGGATCCGATGTAGGAACTTCCCGGCATTGGAAAAGCTGTCCTGACAGAGGGCTCCCATCCGTAGGTACCACCGATGCGTTCGGAAGCGTACTAATCGTGGGAGTATACCAGGTAGAGACTACCCGGGGAAAGGGCTACCGGTGGACCAAGGGTGTAGAGGAGTCTAATCTCTCCAAAAGTCCTATGTCACCTCTAAAGGGTGAGGGTGAGGATGAGGTGAAGACACGTCGCCGCGTGACCCATTCGTTGTTCGTCCATTCCCATAGTTGTTGGGTCCGGTTGCATATCGATGTTCAAAGACATCGTTGGGCAGTTATCTCGATGTAGATGATCCAGAAGTGTTGTGTAGACCAGTAATTCCAGGTCTCTTCGACCAACGGTATGGTCTCTCCCCAAGAGTCCCAAGAGTCTCCCTCCGGGAGTGAGGGTGAGGGTGAGGTTGGTGATCCAATAGTGTTGTGTAGACCAGTAATTCCGCGTCTCTTTGACCAACGGTATGGTCTCTCCCCAAAAGTCCCAAGAGTCTTCCTCCGGGAGTGAGGGTGAGGGTGAGGTTGGTCGCGCCGCCGCGTGACCCTGTTATCCATTGGGTTTCCACCCATGTTTTCCTTGAAAGGAAATTGCTTTAGTATTGAACGGTTGTATGGTGATTGGTTTCCAGCCACTCACTGAGCTTGTAGCTCACCCCTTGCATACTGTTTCTTTTCAGTGGCAATGTTGGGCGTGGAGCTGGAGCTTCCTTGTGGCGTGGTCTTATGGGCGTGGAGCGTTCTTTCGACGGGTGGCGAGTGCGAGGCTGTCAGCAGTCCTAGAGTCATTTTATGTATTGTAAATCATGCATGTGGCACATGTTGTATTTTATTTGGACTAGACTTGGCTCTCACAGGACAGTGATTGTGTATTCGAGTCTGTAATAATGTTTTTGGTTTACAGACATTGTTGATATCTTATGCTTTCGCTTTTCAGTCAGTTATCATTATCTTTGCTTTGCCACCTTGTGTGTTGTTGTTGGAGTCTTTGTTGACCTCAGGTATTGATAGCTGATATTTCATTATTGCCACGTCTCGGGGATGGCCGCCTTGGGGCGTGACACCACTTCTGTCATCATGTTGTCTTGTCTGTCCTGCCAGAAGTGATCTGCTTCACGGGGTTGCTTGGAATGCGTGACGGCATTCAACGAGACTGCCTGTTGCTCCGGATGATCATTCCCAGAAGGTTCGGTGTGCCTGTTGGTGTAACGCCCTAGGCTTACATAGCAAGAAATTGTCCGCTTTGCCCCTAAATGAGCTCATGGCTTTAAAACGCGTAGACTATCTCCTCCCGTTAGGCGATATGGGACTAAACACCCTCACCCAATTCATGGGCCTCTTTGGACTCTTGGGTCTGGGTCAGGCGTCACAATCACCCCCCCTAATAGGCCACGCGTCCTCGTGTGGGGCCACCCACACCCACCATCGCATAATGGACAGGCTCTAATACCAATTGTAACGCCCCAGGCTTACACAGTAAGAAATTGTCTGCTTTGCCCTTAAATGGGCTCACGGCTTTAAAACGCGTCTTAGTGTGTAAGAGCCGTACTCACATATAAGCCCAAACTATCTCCTCCCATTAGGTGATGTGGGGCTAAACACCCTCACCCTCACCCAATTCATGGGCCTATTGGGACTCTTGAGCCTGGGCCAAGCATCACAGTTGGTTCGTTGAGGATCATTAGGCATAGGTGGCACAGATCGTCGCTAGTTGGAAGGATTTGCGTTGTTCCGTTCGGCCCGGAGGTGCTCGTTCTCCTCTCGAGCAACCTCAATCGTGTGGACCAACTCCTCGATCCGCTTCTCAACGCGCTCTACTCAGATGAGGGCCTTGTTGTAGATCTACTTCAAATCGATAACCTCGGAGCTAGGTTTGTGGCCTTCGGTCACGCCAGGAAGGGATGATGGGTTGGCTGCTGACGTGCTGGCCGGCACCAACGTTGGCGGAGGAGTTTTCTTGGGAGGCATAATGATGAGCTAGGCTTTCATTCGGGTCCCACAGACGGCGCCAAACTGAAGGGGCAGAAGTTTAACTTACCCGATTCGGGTAAACGGATATGACCACTCCCGTTCTCCTCCGCCCGGTTCAGTTGTCGTCCACCAGATAGCACTCCTTGAACGCCGTGGACACAGGGAGGTGGGGACCTGTGAAAGACCCTCTGACACTCAAGTCAGTCAAGGTGGCTGAGAAATAGTGTTTTCAAAAAGAATCGTGCATACCTCTTCTGTGAGAAGTTTCCCTCTATTTATAGATGATTTCAGATGATATCAGGCTTTTTGATCGACCCCTTTCCATCGGACGGTCGAGAGATCCTCAGTCATCAATAAGGAGAACAGAGATATACTCCCAGGATTTGGTCAATTATAGGTTGACATGTATATTCATATTTAGTTGGGATTTTGTGGACACAGTCAATAATGATTTGATTTGGTGATATATACTAGCATTGATTGAATTTGAATGCTGATAATTAACAGTTAATGCAATGTTTCTAAGAAGATCAATGCAATATATGATTGGATAGGTACTAACTTGGCCTGCTGCAGTCGATCGGATATGGGCCTTCAGGTCAAACCTGCTCGAGCTCGGGTCGATTGGGCCATTGTTTTGCCAGGTCGGATTCGACGGGATCCACGACCCAGCTCGCTTTGGGGAGCCCACAAATTTGGCGCCTACAATATCTCACTAATATTTTTTTACACTAATTAAAAATAGATTTATTCAATTTAAAATGAAACAACATCTCATTAAACCGGTTTACTAATTTATAAAAAATTAAAAAAAATTAGAAGAACTATTCGTGGTAATTGACATTATCTTATTCAAGAAGTCACTATCACGTTCGAGCCAGACCACCACCCGTTGACAATTCGGGCGGCCAAAACCCGAGGAATCAATCGAGTGGCGGGACTGGACTCTGGAGTCACCCTTCAACATCTATGTGTATTCCTTCATTAAGAATAAAATAAAAATAAAAAATAAAATAAAAAGAATCACCGTGCATTGAAAGCCTGCGTGTCCCTCTCATCATTTTATTAGTCAAAACTCTCACACGAATGACAGAATCCCAAAACCAAAACCACCGCGACTAACTGAACCCAAAGAAGTTTCCGCCCGATTCAATCCTAATATCTTACGATCTCTCCCTCCCCAACGACTTCCACGCATGACTCACCGCGTAAACAGACCCTCCTTCGACGAGCGATCGATCGTTTTCCATGGAGCGCAAGCAATTGGAGGACCGTCTCCGCCTCTCTCTCAAGCTCTCCCACGCCGTCCGCGACGCGGCCGAGGCGGCGGAGACCTTCCGCTCCCAATGCAACCAAGTGAAGCTCCTCTCCATCTCCATCGCTCGCGCCGTCTTCCGCGCCGTCCCCGTCGTCGCCTCCTCCGGCACTGCCTACCTCCGCCCCTTCCATCGCATCCTCTCTTCCGTCGACGCCTCCCTCTCCCGCTCCCTCTTCCTCCTCCGCCGCTGCAGGAGCCGTCGTCGCCCCCTCCTCCGCCTCCTCGTCTCCTTCTCCGCCCCCTCCGCCTTCCCCAGGTCCCTCTCCCTCCTCTCCGCGTCCCTCGCCGAGCTCTCCTGGCTCATCGACGTCTACTCCGACGGACGCGCCCGGGAAGAGCCGAATTCGATCGATACGGTGCTTGCTAGGGTTTGGACCAACGTCGCGGCGATCGAGATGGGGGTCGGAGACCCGGCCGAGTCGGCGACGGCGCTCGCGGAGGTCGCTCTCCTCGGCCCGCGAAACAAGGACCTCGTCGTCGAGGAGGGTGGGGTTCCTCCCCTTCTCGGCCTCCTCGTCACAGTCGAATCGGCATCCACGGCCGCCGCGAAGGCGCTCTACAACCTCTCCGACGACGCCGACCGGGTCTCCGTGATTGCGATGCACGGAGGAGTTCAAATCGTCGCGAAGAAGATGTTCGAGTCTTCTTCGATGCGGACGCAGTCGGTTTTGGCTTCCCTTGTCTCAAGAATGGCGGGTGGAGTTCCAGGTCTGGCGGAGGAGTTTGGGAGGGAGGGGTTGACGGAGCTCCTAATTCACTTCCTCTCGATGGATTTGGAATTGGAGATGGATTCGAATCGGTCGCCGTCTCCGCAGTGGAAATTCCCGGAAATGATGGGCGAAGAGAACCCTAAAACGGAGGTGAAGCTCAAGATTGACTGTGCGGAAGCGTTGTGTGTTCTGATCAGACATAGCGACTCGAATTGCAGGCAAATCGCCAATCCACAGGCGCTCCTATGTCTGGCCAAGATCATCGAAACGGAGAAGGCAGAGGAAGACGAAAAGTTGAAGGTCAATTGCCTCTCCATCCTTGCCTTGATCGCTGTCGCTTCCGAGGACAACCACGAACTGCGGCGCGCGACTTTCAAGATGAGCTCATTCGCCACCAAGGCCATCGTGGAACAGCTACTCCGCGTGATCGAGGCGTTTAAATCGTCTCCAGAGTCAATGATCCTGGCCGTCCGTTCGTTAGGGTCACTTGCGCGGATATTCCCAACGAAGGAGTCACTTCGAGTAGTCAGGCCCCTGGTTGACCGCCTTGGTGACCGTGCACCGGGTGTGGCGGTAGAGGCGGTGGTCGCGTTGTGCAAGTTCACGAGCCCGGAGAATTTCAACTGCATCGAGCATTCAAAGGCGATCATTGACTCCGAGGGGGTGGTCCCGCTGATGAGGCTGCTGAGACCGGGGGAGCCGGCACAGGTGCCGGCGTTAACGCTGCTTTGTTACCTTGCGATCAATGTGAGCAGGAGTGAGACTTTGGAGAGGGTGAGGACTTTGAATACTCTACAGGTTGCTTATCGGTCGTCGGCGACGGTGCGGAGCTCGCAGCTGAAGGAGCTGATAATGAAGGCCATACTCAAGATGAGAGGCAATTCTCGTGAACTCATGTACTCTTCCCAGGTGTCGAATTTTGATCCTTCATTTGATTTTCGGATGTATTCTGTTATTTGAACTAACAAGAGGGATTGGTGCTTCAGCTGTAATAGTACCACGAATTAATAGTGGGAGTGGTTCTCTGAATACTGGGGAGGTTGGTTTGCTTCACCTGTAAAAGTACAAGAAATGAAGAGTGGGAGTGGTGGTGTGAATAGTGGGTTGATGGATGATTGGATTGTAGGATGTATACGTAGTTTTGTATTTGTTGAATTGTACAAAATCTTTTTTTGGCAAATATTAGAGAGTGATGGCTTTGGTTATTTTATTTTTTTCACCAATATTGTGTTTGTCTGATGTAAAATTTCACCCGTAGCGTTTGCCATGCTGGAGAAGAATTATTTCCAATAGAAGACTTGGTTGATTCTTTAGTATATATTGGTAGGATGTGTGATTGTGTAGTTCATAGAAATTATCACATCAGGCAAATTATTATTGTGCACCGAATGGACTGACTGCCAGATGGACAGAGGGATTGATTCTGGGACCGGTGTGAATTCCGACTGCACTCTCAACTTTTCACACACACCAAAAAAATATATATATGAAAATGATTCCTAGCAAAGCTTTTGAATTTAATTGTGCAGGTTAGGAGAAGTAAATGGAAGCATCACGTCGGAGGCATAATTAATGTAAACAATCAAGTGGAACTCTTAATTGTGAGGCAAGTGTGGTAATTTACCATATCATGTTTCTTCTTTTCTGCATCATGCTTGTCTTGCTCTTCTCTTTTTTTGGGTTGATGTATAAGCCTGCTTAAGCCCAAGACCTCTTTGTCGCAAAAAGTTTTACAATCACATAGGCTTTACAGAGTTCAGTTTCTTAGTTTTCTCAAGTACTTCTATTTAAAATAGATTGCTTTGTTGAAATGAAGATTGTCAGGTGTGTGCCGATAAATGCCATCGAAAATGTTAAATGTTTGCTTCCATTCCATTTCCTTGTTTCTCATCCAATTCCATGCCTTTGTTCCCTTTTGCAATTATTTCAGGAATTTGTTTAATGTGTGTAGTTCAGGCATCATCCTAAATTATAACGGTAAGTGCCGTTATTTAAGTTTCAGTTTTCAATCAAGCTTTCATTGTAACGATGATCCTTGTAATTCTTTTTTTATTTTATTTTTTTATGAAAGTTTGATTTGCTCAAGCTTGTGGCTTTGATGGCCTTTGACTCTGTCATGCGTGAGGACATACAAGCATTTTTTCCATTCTTGTAGGTAACATGGACTCTAATATTATTTGTTTATAATTTGTGCTCGTTGGATTTAGTTGTTCATAATTGAGTATGAGACTTTAACATGGAGTCATTTGCATGGAATTCCTCTTTTAAGATCTGCATGGCTCAGTCGATTGCTATATTGGTGGAGAATACCAGGTTAATGTTTTTGTTATATATAAAAAAGTGAGTTTGAATTGAATACCTCAGCTGTAAATCTACTTCTCAACATAGTGGGATATGGGTTAGGGTATCAGTGAACTGGGAGACCCCAAAATCGGTATGCATTTTCCCTTTGAAGTTAAACTTTGAGTGTGATGGCTGGAAAAAATTTGAGCTTATCTTTCATATGATGACACTGAGTTGTGCAATAAGATGACTGTGTGTAGTTATGATTGGAAAAACACATGTACACAAGCCCTAATGAAAAAGATATCTTATAAGCAGATACATTAGTCATTTCCCTACTTCAATTTAGAAAAAGCCATTATAGGGATATCAATGATTTCAAAGCTGAGGTAATTAATCTCCTGTGGTAGATCAATAGGTCAAGCATAATCTGAACCATACAGTCTCGTAAATGGTCAAGAATGGCCACGATATAATGTTCTTTGTAACAATCGGTGAGCCCATGAACTCAATTTCGACAAAGGTGCCAAGATGTTATTGTTTCTCTCCTAGTGCTGAAGCACATACAAAAGCATCTCGTCCGATCTTGGGGATGGAGGAAAACAGAGGTATGTCCTTCCTACGCTGGATAGTGGTGATTTTTTGGGTGTTAATAATGTGTAGATTGGAGTTTCCTGGGGGAGGGGGGTTCCCGTGATTGGTTTTAGGGTGCTGTTACAGAGTCCTTATTTGTTGTCCCATATCCCCAATGAGTTATATGCTTTGTTAGATGAAGCATGTTCACTTTTTGCATAAGTGGTCCATATAATTTATTGGTGTATCTGTCATGTATATGAATACTTGCCTCCATACACGAAGCATACACCTTCCAAAAAAAATGTGGAGACTGCACATGGGACTGTACGTGGGATTGTCCCTATCCTCGATTTTAATATTACGTTTTGAGGAATGTGGGCCTAAGAAGCAAGGAGGCTCTAACCTACTCAATTGGCAATATCTATTGCAAGATGCTTAATTAGTACCCATCTTATAGCTCCCATTCTCAATCATTCAAAATCATGTGAAATCAGTTTGACACTGGACTATGGAATCACTACAGCAAGGCTAATGATATTTAGTTATCAGTTCAATTTATAGTTGCATACACAGAGTTCATTCGGATACCTTATATTGGAGTAGATTTTTTTTTTATATAAAATATTGGAGTAGATAAACTCTTCATCTTGATTAAATGTTTCAAATTTACTGATTAGCCACCAAATTTACTGGAAATGTTTCATATATTAAAGAAAACTGGAGATGTAAAATACTACAAATTTTAAGTGTATAATAATGATATTTATAAAGATTTGTTCATTAGGTTAGTTATTCTCAACATGGTAAGACTATGATATACTAGAAACCATAATGTGCAGAAGTAAAAAGACACAAGCCTTGTCATTGGGCAAGAGCTTTTCTTAGCACATGGGAAGAGCACTGGGTAAGTAGTATTCGAATATTTGACAATTGTTAGTTTTGGGATAGTTTTCAGCCTTTCCTTACTTAAAGTAAACTCAGCAAGTGAACGCGAATACTGCTGGTATTCCTGATTCATCAGGTACTCATTCTGATTTGTATACCAGCTACTAAATTCTTTCCCACACATCAGTGGAGTTGCCAACTTGATGGGACTACTGTGTTCAAGGGATCATGGACTTCTTCATGTCCAGTGATCTTAAAATTATCACCTGGTGATGATTATGGTGCCTAAATGTGAGACAGTTTCTTAAGACTAAAACATCTTCACAGTTGGATGAATTTCTTGTTGGTGGTGTTATCCCTGTGGCTGTACTTTTGGAACTTGGATTTAGATTTCTCACATATTTGCCCAGTAATGTCAGTATCTGCATTTAGTTTTACTTTTTTCCTCATAATAAGCTACTAATCATGTATATGCTGTTTTTTGGTAGGTAAGGTTTGTTAATTTTATAGAAACCTTGGACATCCATGGTCTCTTTTAAAGATCTGGTGAGATGCACAAACTAGGACCTGAATCATAAGATCTACTTGTTCCTGAATGTAGTTCCCCTCCAATTAAGTGTCCATTAATTCATGGATCATCTTCTTGCCAACCACTGACGGATTCTGTACTTTTTTACATCATATCATGTCTTCATGTATGGATCATTGGACTATTACTTTTATGTGAAAAATTAGTATTCGGATCATTCTTTCATTCTGATTAGGAAAATCTAATGTGTCTTAGTTGGAAGATTCATTATGAAAACTATCTGTTCATAAATGGATACCAACTGACCTACCTCTTGACATACATGGCTCGTGTCTATAGTTCTCTGTTTTTCCCTTAGCCAATTGAACTACTTCTTCTATATCAACCGGTCTTTTAAATCTAAATGAAACTAATGTTAATTTAATGTAACTTGTATGCTATAATCTGATATTCATATGATGGTGTACCTAACATTGTATACTGCTAGGCAAATAATAAAACAATACTATACGAGAGGCACAATTAATAGCTTTCCTTGTTACGTTACACCATTTTTGACCTTCTGTCCAAAGTCGTATGGTGTTCTGAGTTGTTAAGAGTAGCTATTTATGTAATTTGATTATCTTGTCTTCTCATGATTTAACAGGTATTTGTGGCAACAAATTTTAGAAATATGATTTGTTCTACTTACCCATTTAGATAGGCATTGCTGCTCAATCTATTTTGATAGATCGGCTGCCTTTTGGTCATTATTTCCTTAACAAGTTATTACAAATGTGTAGGTGATTTAATTTGTTTATGTGTGACTTCAAATATGATATTAAACCAGAGGTCAAATTGTAAACCCTCATTTGGGTTTCACACTGTCACGTAGTGCTGTTTGTTGGAGATAGCCACAGCGAGATGAATATCGATCTAGGCAATATAAGAGAGCTTCTGTTTGGTTGCTTTTTATTTGTAGTTCTCATTAAAAATGTAAAAATCATCTTTTCGTTATTTGGTTCAAAATGAATAAGTTGAGGGTAAGTGATAAATAAGAGAAGAATAATGCTACATTCATAAATCACACTACCATCCTTATATTAGTTGTTTTCATGTTGAATTGTATGTGGGATGTGAGATGTCTTGGGATGTCTTGACTAAAAATTTCATTTTGCCTGAAAATATGCCTCCTAGACAATTTAGCAAATCCTATAGGATTAACATTATATGGATGTGGAAAGTAAAGCTATTTTCATTTTTTTTGAAGCATTTTCTTATTATATTGAGATGTGTTCCATGTTTGACCTATATAGACAGGTTTGAGCTTATTATATTTTATTCAAATTTTCCATTCCATAAAGTTTCCCTAGGAGTCTTTCTTGAATTAAACGTGAACATTTTCTAGATCTTCATTTGTTTTCGGAAACCCTTTGGGACAACAAGTGAATAGTGTTCCCCAACATAATTGCTGTAAAACCTAATGTTCATGGGCTGGAAACCTTGTTCATAAGGCCTGTGATATACATTGTTTGCTTTTGAGCCAATTTAAATCCTATCTTGTGGAGAATTTTTTTTCTTCAGTTCAATACATTTCTATTAAATTGAGAAGGTATTATTGTAATGATGTGAAAAATCTTGAAGGCAAAACCACATCAATATAGATGGACGATTGTTTGTGTTAAAATAGTTGTGATTAAAGTGGTGTCCACAGAGTATCAGCTGTGTCACCACAGGCATTGCTGCTCAATCTATTTTGATAGATTTATTGCCTTTTGGTCACTATTTCCTTAACAAGTTACTACAAATGTGTAGGTGATTTGATCTGTTTATGTGTAACTTCAAATATGAGATTAAATCAGAGGTCAAATTGTAAACCCTCATTCGGGTATAACGTAGTGCTGTTCGCTAGAGATAGCCACACTGAGATGAATATCGATCTAGGCAATATAAGACAGCTTTTGTTTGGTGGTTTTTTTTTTGTAGTTCTTATTGAAAATGTAAAAATCATCTTTTTATTGTTTGGTATATGGATTCCAACCAATCCCTGAAATTAAAGTTATTCTAAGTTATTCCATTCAAAGAATATGTGGGTTCACTATTAAATCAATTATCATCACCTCTTATAAATCACATGTCAAATCAATCATCATTATTTTTTCACTTTTTATAAATTTTTATCAACATTTTATTCACATTTTATTCAAACAACAAAAGTTTTATTATTGTGTTTTCCAATAAGAATAATTTAAAACACAACTAAACATAAAATTACTTTATCCTTATTTATACTAGAATAGTCAAAAACTTCATAATAACTTAATTCTATATCCAAACAGGGGGATAACAAGTGAAGAGTGTCCCCTCTACATAATTGCTGTAAAACATAATGTTCATGGGCTGGAAACCTTGTTCGTAAGGCCTGTGGATATACATTGTTTGCTTTTGAGCTTAGAGACTTTTTTTTCTTCAGTTCAATACATTTCTATTAAATTGAGAAGGTATTATTGTAATGATGTGAAGAATCTTTAAGGCAGAACCACATCAATATAGATGGATAATTGTTTGTGTTCAAATAGTTGTGATTAGAATGGTGTCCACAGAGTACCAGCTATGTGTCACCTCTCTACCATGCTAGCCATCTCCTAACTACAAAGCCATATTATTATTCCCAAATCACATATACACTTCTTTTTTTTTATCTGAGTTCACAGAAACCAAAATGAAACTGAATACCCAAAATAAGTGATTGTATTATGAGTTCAGAATAATGTTTGATGAGTGTGATGTTGATTTCTGTTTTGACATCCTTCATTGAATTGATTGTAGAATGTGAACAGTTGTTGATATAGACTGATCGGCTTGAAAGTAGAGCCCCTACCAAATTTAAGCATACTCTAAAACGATCAAATCAGTAAAAATTCAAAACTAATAAAATCTCATAATTTTCCCTTTTTTTATCTCTTTATGGATCTGTTTATAGGATTTTATATATTTCCATTGTAATAATTGTTTTTTGAGATTAGTGAGAATCCATAATTTTGGGATATGACTATTGACTGCTTTAATATTGATTAAATATTTTATATTTTTCAAGGTTAGTCACTATAATTGATCAATATGTTGATATCAACATGTTTAGACTTAAGTGCCCTACATTCTGACAATATCACGTTTGGCCATTGTTAGATTATATTAGTTATGTTATTATATATGTAGCGTATTATACGTGTAACTAATGTATACTTGTATATAAAGGGATTAAGTCCTAAATGAAATACAATGATTCTCATTATTTCATTCTCTAATTCTAACATGGTATCAGAGCCATCATCTCAAAAATCATAAATTTTTTTTTTTTAGAATCCTTCATCACTGCACCGCCGCCGTCGTTGTCACCGTGCCCGCCGACGCCGCTGCCGTGTGCCCTGCTCCGCGGCCCCTGTCACTGCCGCAGACTCTACCGTGCCACCCCTGCCGTTACCGCTGCCCGCTCGCACGCCGCTCTGCCCCTGCTGACACACCGCCCCTGCTGCAACCTCTGTCGCTACATCTGCCAATGCCACTATTGCCCCTGTGCCACGCGCCTCCCTACCCAAGCGCCCCCTGTCCACTCCGCGCCGCACGCCTACCCTGCGCGCGCTCCACCCGAGCACCGCCCGCACGCCGCACTGCGTCTGGCCCGCACCGCTGCTATGACTTGCCCTGCCCGCGCGCCTCGTGCCACCTCTCCGCGCCAGAGCACCCGTCCGTGTGCCGGCGAATCTCGGACGCGCTTTGCCAGCTCGCGCGATAGCCCGCGATCTCCACATGCGAACCCCTGGATTTCTCTGGATCGTGTCTGGGATCTCTCCCTAGTGCGCCCCAGCGCACCCGAGCAGACGCACGTATACAGCCCGGGAGCCTCCTGCAGTCACCCGCAGTTGTCTTCCACCGCGGACCTGCCACCCACCGCGCGTCTGGCTACCGCCCTCCAGTGACTCCAACCGCCACCTCTAGCGACTCTGGCCGCCACCTCTGGCGGTATATCCGCTACCTTCGGTCACATTCGGGCCGCCCTAATGTGCAATCAGATTTTCAATCGGAGTTCTCAAGCTCATGATGATAGCCAAAAGTCCAAAATTTTAGCTGTTCCGATCGAAAAAAGAAAAAGTTGAAAAACTGCCAGAAATGTCCCAAAGGTGCCCGGAAGGCTAAAAGTGACACATATATAACAGTAGTTATACAATCTCTTCCTCTACAGTGGCACTAGGGTGTCGAGGATGGTAGAAGTTAGGGGTAACAGTTCAGACAAGTGGAGTTTCGTCTGAATCATTCATCTATGCACTCACTGTGAAATGTATGTTTGCATCACAAGAGTCAAAATTGATCACCATCTTCGCAGTCATATGTGCAGATAAGCCATTGTTGTATGCCTTCCACCTCCCCCACACGTGAACTGGGTACACCATGATCAAATGGAACTCGTATTTCTTGGGGCTCAAGGGAATTCCATGTCCACGCGTTTCAGTGGAGGTGGTGGTGCCTGATTTTCAAGCATACATTAGCGACAGCATAACCACCATGAACCTAACTCGAGGCAAAGGATCATGATTGTTGCATCTACAGCATAGGGTTTCTCCGATATGAAAACAAGAATTTTTCATTGGACCAGGACAAACAGACGGAAGTAGCATTCCCGCTTGAACATAAGGTCAATCATGGGGTTTCTCCGATATGAAAAAAAAAATCTACACATTAGCTATTCAATAAAAAGGTAATTTGGTTTTTCGCCATCAACCAGTGAATATATAATTGAACATTATGAATTATATATAAACATAAAAATTAAAAAGAGTACAGTTAGTGATTAAAAAAATATCACGAACAAGACATTGTTTTTTGAATCTTTCCACAAGTCTGACCAATAATTATGTCCCAATTAAACAAGAATTTGATATGATCCAAGGGACAACTCAATGCACAGGGAAAAAATTATTTGATAAAATTAGATTTTAGGATTTTAATAAAATAAAATATAAATCATGCTGAGAAATATTAAAAAAAAACATATATAGATGGATGATTTTAAGATTAAAATTGAAGAACGAAAAGAGAGACATACACTCCACTCTTTCTACGCATGTCGAAAAAATACATTCCCAATTATCACCATGCAATATAACCAGGTTTTTTTAAAAATAATTTATATAAAGAATATATTTAATTAAAGAATTAGCATCTAAATTGGTTTAATTACAAAAATGATCATTTAACCGTTATGTGAGCCGACAAGTGATATTATTTCTATATGATCAAAGACCAACAAATTCTCTACACCAAAAAAAAAAAAGCCCAACAAATTATCTAATTTTGTAACCAAAGCTACAAAAGTGATGATACTTAGATAAAAAGTGATAGAATGACTTCTCTTCTTGTACTTAGGACCCATTTGGGATCAAGTTCCCAATCTCCGCATTGGATAAAGCGATCGGCAGTATCGAATGGATCTTTTTTAACATCTCAAATGCAAGTGTTTTTGGTCTATAAACGTAGGGTTTTCATTTGCAACGCTAACACGGGTTTTTGATTTGGACCTGCAGTGGTAGTACACGGTGTTTCTCTCCATAGAATTCGCCCACCATAGATCCATGAAGGGCCTCAGTGTTTTTAGAATGGTTGCTTAGAAGTACGGTCATTATAACCCGATTTCAAAATTAGATCATTAAACAAAGTAGCCGATCTGATTTGGCTTGTTGAAACAGGGCCCACCTGTGCACCTCTGCTTGGCCGGTGGGCCCAGGCCGGGCTAGCCTGCGGTGAAAAAAATGGGCCCAGGCCCTGCCCACGAGCCTGGGCTTAACAGGCCGGGCCCGCGTTTTGGGCCCATGGGCAGGCCTGCATGCTTATATTTTAAACATCTTATTTCTTTCAATAATGATTCATAGGCCCCATTTTACAAGCCCCATATAGGCCCCATGAGGTAGCACAAGTGTTAATATCTATTTTATCATTTCTGTCTTTTTTTATATAATTATTCCCCATAATCAAGGAGGTTGTTACATCGCTGATGTGTCATGATTTTTTGAATTTTTTGGAGGATCAAATCCCATGATTTTTAGGAATTAATAGTCTTCTCTCTTTTGCTTTACATGATCTGTCTGTCTGATCATCTACGGCTTCTTTTTCTTTTCCACCTAAAATAAAATTTGTATTTAGGTTATATTCCTTGTTTTGCATTTGTTACAATTTTTTATTATTGAATTTGATGCTACATGTTATATTCGATAACTCTTTTACAACATTTTTTTTAAGAACACATAGAACCATATCAAAAGGTTGTTTTGAAGGTTTTTCAAGCATTGATTTGTTTTTCGGAGGACTGAAAGTTTTTCAAGCATTGATTTGTTTTTCGGAGGACTAGAGATTTTTCAAGCATTGATTTATTTTTGGAGGACATTTCAGCCTCTGATCGGATCGGAAATCATAATTGAATAATTCGATGTCGTTTCCAATGTTTGTCGATTCAGGCCTTTTATTTTTGTTTGTTTTGCATTTGTTACTATTTTTTATTAAATTTGGTGCTAGATGTTAAATTTGACAGCCTTTAATCTGGGGCGTTTGATTTTTAAATTATTTAGCAATTATTTATGGAAGTCAGTTACATTGTAGAATGTAATTAACTTTTAATTGTTTTATATAAACGAAGTCAGTTGCATTTATAAATGTAACTGACTTTTAATACAATCTATTGTTAAAATTAAGTTACATTTTATAAATGTAACAGAATTTAATTCCGAACTCTAATTTTATACTGTAATTTGTGTTTCATTTCTGTATTATTGAAAAGAATTGCATTCATCACAAATATTTATTTTGATAATTGGAATCTAATAATTACAAATTAACAACAGCGTTTAAAAAAAAACATTGATTATTCCTTATCGCCAACGATTTCTAGTTGAATGAGAGGCCGCAAACAAAAATTTGATCTTTTTTGGTGTTTTTCATAAAATGAGTTTTTTGAATGATTTTGTTTTTCAGTTTCTTTTTAAGAAACCCTAGATGATTTGAATTTTGGTTATGTTTTCATAAATGTAATTAATGGTTTTTTTTATTGGTTTTGAAAAAAATAGATTTCTTGAAGTGAATTGAATATGTTGATATGTTTTTCGAAAAAGGTGAAAATGGATTTAATGAGGGAGAAAATTGTGGGTTTTAAATGAGGGTAATATTGTATTTTACCTCCTTAACCTTTTTTAAAAGTCAAACAAGCAACCAATGAGATAATGACACCTCATGGGGCTTGTGAATGAGGCCTAAATAGTGGGGCCTGTATGTCACACCCCAGGGCGGCCGTCCCCGAGACGTGGCAATAATAAATATCAGCTATCAATACCTGAGGTCAATAAGGACACCAACAACAATACACAAGGCGGCAAAGCAAGATAATAATAACTGACTGAAAAGCGGAAGCATAATATATAACAATGTCTGTAAATCAAAAACATTATTACAGACCCGAATACACAATCAATGTCCTGTGAAAGCCAAGTCTAGACCAAAGAAAATACAACCTGTGCCACATGCACGATTTACAAAGCGTAACATGACTCTAGGAATGCTGACAGCCTCACACACGCCACCCGCCGGCAGAACGCTCCACGCCCATAAGACCACGCCACAGGAAGCTCCAGCTCCACGCCCAACACTGCCCGTGAAAAGAAACAGTATGCGAGGGGTGAGCTACAAGCTCAGTGAGTGGCTGGAAACCAATCACCATTCTACAGTTCAACACATAATCAATTTCTTTTCAAGGAAAACATGGGTAGAAACCCATGGATAACTGGGTCACGCGGCGGCGCGACCAACCTCACCCCCACCCTCACTCCCGGAGGGAGTCTTTTGGGACTTATGGGGAGAGACCATACCGTCGGTCGAAGAGACCCGGATTTACTGGTCTAGAGACCATACCGTCGGTCGAAGAGACCCGGGTTTACTGGTCTACTCAACACTACCGGATCATCTACATCTAGATAATCACCCAACGATGTCCTTCAACATCGATCACGAGACCGGACCCAACAACTATGGGAACGGTCGAACAACGAATGGGTCACGAGGCAACGTGTCTTCGCCTCATCCACACCCTCACTCCTGAAAGGAGACATCTTGGGACTTTGGGAAGAGACTTAGACTGCTTTACACCCCTGGTCCACCGGTAGCCTCTCCCACCCTCGTGGCCTCTGCCTAGTCCTCTGACAGGTATAGCCAACGCCGGGGAGTTCCTACATCGGATCCAACGAAGGGGAGAACGATTCCACGCTCGCGACATCATTCATTAACCCTCTCCCGGGTAGTATCTACAACCCGATCTCCTCAACTCACCGCTCTACACCTTTGGTCCGCCAGTAGCCCTTTCCCACCCTCGTGGCCTCCACCTAGTCCACTCCCACCATCCGTACTGTCCGACACATCGGAGGTACCTACGGACGGGAGCCCTCTGTCAGGTACAGCCAATGCCGGGGAGTTCCTACATCGGATCCAACGAAGGGGAGAACGATCCCATGTTCGCAAAGCGAAACCCAATGGAAAACAACCACTCTCGATACTCGCTTATCGAGATATCACACACATGCATAACAACAACCAACACACTCATATTAACCTTAAAGTAGTCATAGTCCCTAAACGGGAGTAACTACACAAGCTAGTGGGTCGTAACATCGCCGACCCACCCCACCCTCACCCTCACCCTTTAGGGGGTGACATGGGCCTTTTGGGACAGACTAGACTGCTATTCACCCTTGGTCCACCGGGAGCACGACTCCGTAGCTTACCTGGTATACTCCCACGATCAGCACTGTCCGAACACATCGGAGGTACCTACAGATGGGAGCCCTCTGT
Source organism: Acorus gramineus (assembly GCA_030737835.1). Taxonomy (NCBI): domain Eukaryota; kingdom Viridiplantae; phylum Streptophyta; class Magnoliopsida; order Acorales; family Acoraceae; genus Acorus; species Acorus gramineus. The sequence goes on from JAUJYN010000015.1 coordinate 1,385,672, forward strand.
CAGGATAGCCTGTCTAACGCCGGGGAGTCCCTACACGGATCCGACGAAGGGAAGAGAACAGCCTACTCACACGCATGCGATCCTCTTGGACCCGTCGACAACGCTTCCTAACATTTCTAATGTCATGAATTCCCAAGAATTCCTCCAGGGCGCATAACTAAGATGCGGGGAAACATATATTATAACAACAAGGTTATAATATTCTTTAAAGCATGCTTACAACAATACAATCCCATCTTGATTTAAATAAATTAAACTAAATGGGCAACATGCAAAGATTTGGGGCTTTCCTAGCATGAAACATGGTGTCTAGGCATGCATAGGCCTCTATACATGATATAAGGGTGCATATCCCTAGCATACAAAGTCTAAGGTGGCATAGATATACCATATTAATCATGCATGCATAGCTTCTACATATATAGCTAGGGGGCCCCATCGATGCGCGACGCGCGTCTATGCGGGTCGAGCGCATCCCTAGAGAAGGGGGGGGGGGGATTGGAATCAAACCACTCACCTTACGACCCGGGACCTCGCGCATCCCATCTGACGAGATCTGCAAGGTAGGGGCATCCAACTGGTGAGAAACAACACAATTTACACATAGAAAACATTAGAAATATCCAATACTCGGACAAGCATGCATACGGGCTCGCACGCACGTACGCACGCGAGTCCGAGTGCCCCGACACCTACCCGAACCCTCGGGCAGCCACACGCATGGCCCCCCGCACGCGCACGCACGAATGCGCACGCACGCACGCACCCCAGCACCATCGGCGCACTGCCGCGCGCCTGCCGCGCACCCAGACGCGCTGCCGCACGAGCGCGTCCAACCCACGCGCCCTCGCGCAGAATCAGGCTAAGCTCGACCTACAAATGGGCCCGGGCTAGGTTTTAGCTCTACAGGCCTAAGCCGGGCTTTTGGGCCTCGGGCCTTTGAGGGACCCTTAAGTTTGCATATGAAATGCACCAAAAAAATATTTGATTATTATTACCCCTTCCCCTTACTAATCATGAGAAATCAACCACTGGATTTATTTTTTCTGTAAGAACCTCATGGCTAGAGCGTAATATTAGTTAGCATTGTGCGGCATTGCTAATCACCATCCGCAATCAGACGGTGATTAGAATTATCTTAATATTTTTTATAGACTCCGTTTAGGTAAGAGTCTACTGAAATCGTCCGATCGAAAGATCGGTGATTATGCATACGGTGTTCCCCGTTTTTTGGTTGCTAATAATGAATGGCTGACAATGAAAAAAACAAACCCTTTTCCAAGAACCAAACGAATCGCATAAACAGATATTTCAAAGAATATTTATTTTAACTGGACAATGTGTATGTTCTTTCATGTAAGTCAAACTATACATTCACATCGAGTCGCCGAGGATGGTTGTGCAGTTCCACTCAATGGATGGAAAACCCAGGTGGGGCAACTTCAACTTTTGTTGTTGAATTAATTGTTTTTTTTTTTTTTTGTCATTAAAGTTGTGGGAATATGCTCTGTTGAATTAGTTGTTGCTTGTTATTTCTCATTATAACAGTCACATCATCATCAACTGGAGAAAAGAAATGGAGACGTGATGATCTCAATTTTGACTTTTCCTCTCCCCATTCCATGACTGTCTTAATACGCGGTTTGTGAGAAATTTCACTTTCAGTTTCCACTGTCAATTCTCATTGTGTCTTTGTGTGCTGTTTCTGATCTTCTTCTTGTTGTTGATTTGGTCAGCTTTGTTTTTGTTTGATGTTTCTAATCATGTCTTGCGTAGAAAAGTCTGCTGATATAGTCTTCATTTTTGTTTTTATAATGAAATACAATAAATTCTAGAATTACTTGTTATAAGTAACCTATGCCATATATATATATTTGGTCTTGGTAACAGAGGGAGACCGTTGGGTATTCTTGGATCTGCTTCTGCTTCTGCTTCTTCTTCTTCTTCTTCTTCTTCTTCTTCTCAATATAAACTCACAATTGTTTATATCTGTTGGTAACATCATCAGGTATGCATTTGGTTGGCTCTGTCAAGTTTCTATTATTTTGGGTTGCTTTTGTTACATGTTGAGATGTTTTATGTGTTCTTTTCTGTTGTTTGTTTTATTGCTAATTTAAGGATTATTTATCTTGCCAAATTATTTAGTTATGGCTTTAAATTTTCTTGGATGCCACTAAAAATTTATATCCAGCTATTTGTTTGTTTCAATGCTTCACTGAAGTAAACATGCTTTATGGACTTAATTGAGGGAGACTTATTAACTATTGGTGCAATGGGTTCGGATGTTTATTAATCTTGGATAGCCCTTTGATTTAAAAAAAAAAAAATTGTCGTTTTTTGGGTGTAGTTTGGGGTGGGGGTTGATCAAATCTGAATTTCAGAATCCCACTGAAATATTAAAAAGCACAATTGGGTCGAGAATTTTAGAAACTAAAATTCTTATCCAAACATGGAAATTCAAAAAAAAAAAAAGTTGTTAATTTTGTGTTCCAATTATTTGATTCTTATGTAGGCTGTCCGAACTTTGTAGTATGAAAACCCCTTTTCATTTGATAATTAGAAGTCAATCAAGCACCAAACCATTGAGCTACCTCCTTGTCCAGAAATTCATAGTAACATATCTCATCTCCATTCTTCTATATCATCACTATCATATTGTGTCATGCCTCCATATGATCTTGATCCTTGACATATCCCTTATTCATATAAATACAAAGTTGTGACCACGATTGGTTGATCAGCATCCCAAAAGGGTACCATTTAGTCTGTTAATTCATCACTCATAAGAGGGATGTAGGGAAGTAAATGAGCTGAACTATATATCTCCTTGATCTCAGTTTGGCTCAGATGTCTTTACAGTAGGTCCTTCCACTAGGAATGATATTCATATGAACATTTATTGTACCTGGGGAGTCAACATTTCTCTCACCAAATGGCTTATTTATGTCATCAAAATTTGTTTGAGGATGCTGCTAGAAAGTTAATAGGAAGCAGTTGCAAGATATATTAACGATGGTGCAAAGGGTTTAGAATATCTGTTACTCTGAGCTACAACAAGCTTTTGATTTAATATGTGGATTGTACTATAGAAATTCATCCAAAGTTTCTATTATGGGAACCTGCTATTGATCTGATATTTTGTCAATAAAGTGTCATATCATCAACAACCTTGAATGACCTCTTTGTTTTGGAAATTCATCATATTTGATCTCATGTCCATTAGCAAATTTTATCACTATCAGTTGTTTCATGGTTTCATATGTTTTTTATCATTGACATTTCCTTCCATATACGTTTAAATTAGTGACAAAAGATTGTGATCAGTGTCCCAATAAGGTATCTCTTATAGCCCATCACTCAAAACGGGGATGCAGGGATTGAATTATATAACATGCGCAGCTGAAATGGTAATAACATAATAGAATTCTTGTTTAGATTCAAGAAAATGTCATATATACAAAAAATATAACCGTCATTTAAAAAGATAATAATCACGTGACCAATCTGTTTCAGTTTAATTTATTTCAGTTTACTAGAGCATAAATCTAAAGCCAAGCCAAATTAATTTAATGACACCAAACCTGAAAGCAACCATCAAAACTTGAACCCATAAACCGAAATATGGCTTCAATCAGACAATTTTCATTTCGGATCAAACTGAGTTGCATCCCTAATTTTATGTAAGCGATATGTGTTGAGGAATTACTCAACCCTATTCCAACCGAGTATCTGGTAATAAAGCTTGACCTGTCATCATTAAACTAGCTTTGGAGTTGGGCTGAGCTGAATTCTTATGCTTGGCTCATTTACAACCACAGCCTTATTTGACAGCCTATTATTGGCTTGTTTAAGAAATTAGTCATGCCTAAACAAGGGATAAACAAGTAGTATCTGAGTAATTATTTGCCCATTTTGTTACAAGGTCGAAATCAAATTTGATTACATGATTTGGTTTCCTACTCTGCTTCAACTCAGAGAGAGAGAGAGAGAGAGGTCCCGTACCCGCTTGGTGGGGTGGTACATGGGACACTCCCTTCTCTAAGGGGATGAAGGTTCTAATCCTGTTGATGGCAGGAAGTAGTAAAAAAAAGAAGTTACAGCCCAGTGGGCTGAGTATCCTGGGTTTTTGCCCATTGCTCTCTGGCCCTGTCGGCCCATGTTTCCTTAAGTAGTTGTTTGGTGTGTTGTCTTCGGGATTGCCCTGTTCAGGGCCTTTGTGTACCAAAAAAAAAAAAAAACTCGGAGAGAGAGAGAGGAGAGGATCTATTATTACTTAACAAAAGTTGTTGATTTTTGTTAATTGTTCCAACTGTCATGTGTGAAATTAATTGTTATGAATCTAGATTTTCAAAGTTCCATCTTCAAGTTGATTTTCATAATTTTGCAGGAGAATGAGTGTCTTAGATATGGTACAAGCAATACAATGCTGTATTCCACACACAGTTGAAGCAGTAAAGTATGTTTTCCATCAAGCTGATTATTGCCGGAAACTGAAGAAAAAACTACAGGTTGTCTATGAGAAAATGGAAACCTTGACAAAAATTCGAGACGATGTTAAAGAACTAAAAGAAAGTGGGACTGCGAAGGTGCATCTTACCGGTGTCTGTGAAGATTGGCTCGAGAGAGTGGAAAAAATTGAGAAGACAATTGAGGGCATAAGAGAAGAATATGAAATCATGGAGACAAGTAAATGCTTCAGATGCTTCCCAGATGTACCCTCCCGTTATAAGTATGGAAAACTTCTGGTGGAGACATCTATGCAAATTTCAGCACTATCAGAGGAAAGCAAGAAGATGGATAATATAGTAAAATTGAGGGAGCCAAGGGCGGTGGAGAGAATCCCTGTGGAAAAGATTGAAGAAGAAACGACAATGTCTCACACTCTGAGAAGGCTATTAAAATGCTTGAAAAGCAGAAAAATCAGAAGGATTGGTGTCTGGGGAATGCCTGGTGTTGGAAAGACTACTCTAATGGTAAATCTTAACAATCAACTAGAAGGAGATGAGATGTTTGAAATTGTCATCTGGGTCACTGTATCAAGAGACTGGAGCCCGAGGAAGGTTCAAGATGAGGTTATGAGAAGGCTCGAGCTAAATGTTGGAAAGGATGAGTCAGATGAATCAGTTGCAAGAAAGTTGCATTCATATTTGGAGAGGAAAAAGTGGCTCTTGCTTTTGGATGATGTTTGGGAAAAAATCGATCTTCTTAGAATAGGCATCCCAAGTTGTAATGAGCTCAACGCATGCAAGGTGGTATTAGCCAGCAGAGATCTAAAGGTATGTAACCAAATGGGTACTGATGAGAACATTGAGTTGAAAACTTTGAACAAAGATGAGGCTTGCAAATTGCTCCTTGAGAAAGTCGGTGAGGTCAGTCCAGTTATCCGTTCAACGGTTGTTGATAACATTCTTGAACAATGTGGCAATTTACCGCTTGCAATCGTCACTGTAGGATCGGCATTGAGAACAAAGGACATCATTGCTGTGTGGAATGATATGCTGAGAAGTCTACACAGTCCAGATATGAGAAGCACAGAGCTGGATGACATGTATAAGCTGTTACGATTTAGCTATGATCAATTGAGTAATGATGCAAAGAATTGCTTTCTATATGCAGCGTTGTACCCAGATGGACGTGATATATTCAGAGATGATCTGGTTGAGTGTTGGAAATCCGAAGGTTTCTTTGAAGATTGCAAGAACTTTGCCGCTGCACATGACAGGGGACGCCGAATATTGGAAACTCTTGTCGATGCTTCTATGTTGCAGAGCACGAGGCCTGGACATGTTCGGATGCATCAGATGCTTCGTGATGTGGCATTGAAGATTGCATCACCAAACAGTGAGGGGCCTAAATTCTTTGTGCGAGCTGGTGTCAAGGTGCAGCAGATGCCAGAAGACAGAGAATGGGAACAAGTCGAGAGAATCTCATTCATGTCTAGCGATTTAAACAGTTTGCCGATGAATCCAACCTGTGCTGAGCTCACAACTCTGTTCCTGCAGTCAAATCTGGCTCTCAAGGTGATCCCAGATTCATTCTTTGTGAAAATGAGCAAACTACGAGTTCTAGATCTCTCCAACACTCAAATCCGAGTTCTACCCAGGTCTCTTTTTGCACTGTCGAACCTCCGAGGACTCAACCTGAGTGGCTGCAGACATCTGAAAGCATTTCCATCCATGACAAGTTACCTTTACCAGCTTGTTCCATTCGCGAAACAAGGCCAGCTTGAGAATCTAGAGCTCCTCGATATACGAGGAACAGGGATCCTATGTCTGCCTTCAGAGATCAGAAAATTTCCTAAGCTTCGTTGTTTGAAAGTTTCATCAACGAATTTCACTGATTACGTGGGGAAGGCAGCAACATTTCCCCGACAACTAGAAGAACTATTCATAGATGTAGAAATGAATGACAGACGATGGAACTCCAGAGCACAAGCGGTCGTGGATGAGCTGGTCAAATTGGAAAACTTGAATGCACTACGCTTCTATTTTCCCGATGTTGCATGCCTTGAAAGCTTCGCCAGGAGTAGTTCTGCATGGATAGATCGTGGTTGGAGAGCATTTCAGTTCATGATTGGACGCCACGATGGGCATTCCAAACTCTCTGTTGGACGATGGAGTGGATATCTGAGGTTCGCAGGTGGTGACAGCATTCCCCAGGCAGTGCAAGCTGCTCTTGTGCACGCCAATGCTTTTGAATTGTTCGATCATGAAGTGGCCCGGGACCTTTCTGAGTTTGGGATGGAGAACATGAATGAGCTTGAGAGCTGCCGAGTTGAAGCATGCAAAGAAATGGAATACATTTTTGTTGGTGAAGGCAACATGTTGCCCAGTTTGAAGGAACTCTATGTCATCGGTCTGCCAAAATTACAAGGCATTTGGAGGGGATTAATGCCCAACGATAGCCTTGCAAGGTTAAAATTATTGATCATCCGGAGATGTCCTTCACTGAACATGGTCCTCACATGGTCTGCTGCCCAACAGCTCCGCTCGTTGGAAGAGCTCCGAGTGAAGTACTGCTCGAACATCACTGAAATTATCGGGTATGAAGACACTGTCAAAGAAGGCAAAGTTCTCCCAAAGCTGAAGAGATTGATTCTTGTGGATTTGCCGATGCTTACTTGCATCTACAAAGAAGAAGTGCCATTATTTACTTGGAGTGCCTTGGAGAAGATTCAAGTGAGCAACTGTTCTCTTCTTCGCAAGCTCCCTTTAGGAAAACCCAACTTAGATACCCTCACCACAATTAGGGGTGACAGGGAGTGGTGGGATGCTCTAGAGTGGGAAGATGGCATCCTTCAGGAGAAATTTCAGCACCTATACAAGAGTGAAGAATAAAATGTATGTCATTCTTTTATTTATAATTCAGTTTTTCTGTATATGACAGCAAAGTGTGCATCATGCTTTATTCAAAAAGCAGCTGATTTATATTGTTTTTTTTTTTTCCAATTCAAACTCAAATAGCGGAATATATTGTTTATTGAGAGGATCCTACCTTTGCATTCATTCAAGAATTTTATTTAAAAGCAAAATTGGTATTGCAGGCTGCCCAGAGCATTAGTGTTCATTTTATATAAGCTAAAGTGTACTCAGTGAATTCCATTCTCCCATACAACATCTGGAACATGACATTTCATATGACACAAGAAATTGTAAGAGACTGGATGAGCTAAATGTACAAGGGGATAAAGGATTTGATACATTGTTGCACAACTTAGAAAACCACTCTACACATATAGTCTCATCCCAATGAAACAAGGTCACAGCGTGCCATGGATTTTTCCCTTATTAAAAAGTATTTAAAATGTACATTACAGTATAAATTTTCTGCAATTTAATGAAATCTTGTGATATGTAAATATATTCCTTTTTTTATTTTTTTCATTAATTTGTTAGAGATTATAATTATATATCAAATATATTATCTATTTAAATTTTAAGAAAAGATTAGGAGAAGAAATAATGATTTAGGATAAATATGAATTTTAATAAATTTGAAGGGTAAAAACTATAAAAGCATTACACACAGTTGAAAAGTTGAAAAACACTCATTGTTATTAATATAGATAGAAAAGGCTGCACGTGTGATTATAATACAATGGCGACCCAGGATTTTTATCCAGGGGGCTTAAAGAATATTACTTAAAATACAAAGAAAACTTCATTAAATGTATGCATTGTGTCATTGATGTAAATTTAACAATTTATTAAGTTTTATATCATTAAAATATTTAAATTTTTTGCATATTACTTATTACTAGTCTAGTTAAGTTTTTTTAAATTTTTTTCTAAAAATGTTCATTAATACGGTTAAATCATGCAGAAAGACCAAATTACCCTTTGTATATCTCACAAAATATAATATTATTTTTATAATCTAAAAATATATTTGTAATTTTTTTACATTTTCTACACGAGTCCATATATGTCAAATTATAAGAATTCTGTTACACGGTCTCTTATTTAGCCATAATTCTAATCTCATACGGTTTTGCTATATACTCACATTAATGAGTTATATGCTTCTGTAGGAATTTTTACATATACCGTAGTGCACTCATGCAATTTATTGTAGTATATGTTTCTTTTTTTTTTATAAAAACATATACTTTATTAAATGAAGTATACTATTTAAAAAAAAATTAAATCATGTAAGTACTGAATATTGGATTAGAAAAAGAACTGTACATAATATTTTTGTAAAAAATTTATATACTTAATTAGTAAAATATACTATTTAAAAAAAAAAACTCAAAATGAATATGGACATGAAAGGGGTAAAGGGGGCTGAGTCTATATATTAAAGACTGGTGTAACAGTCACCTTCCAGCCGCAACTTACACTGAGAGCATGCAATTGGGAACCACTATGCTTTCCAAATCACATTGAACAAAACCAGAGACTATATTTGTATATGGTGATTTTGTGCAAGTTGTGTATCAATGTAGCAAATCCTTCATCCTTTCAGTCTCTTTTCATTTCCTGTGACATGTAAAATGTCAATGCCCCATATGTTGAATGGGAGAATGAAAATCACTTACAATTCAGATGAAAGAAAAGGACAATACATATGTTTTGGGCAACCTGCAATACCAAATTTTTAAATACAAGGAAGGAATCTCTCCACAAACAATATATTCTACCATTTTGAATTGAAAAGTCACTGGTATCTTGTGCCCAATGAAGAAAATTACAATACAAAACCACTGCTTTTTTAATATAGCATGATGCACACTATGCTGTTATATACAGACACACTGAATTTTTTTTATTTTTTTATTTTTTAAAAAAGGAATGACATACATTTTATTCTTCACTCTTGTAGAGGTGCTGGAATTTCTCCTGATGGATGCCATCTTCCCACTCCAGAGCATCCCACCACCCCTTCTCTCCCCTAATTGTGGTTTGGGTATCTCGGTTGGGTTGCCCCAATGGGAGCTTGCGTAAAAGAGAACAGTTGCTCACTTGAATCATCTCCAGGGCACTACATGTAAACAATGGTGATTCTTCTTTATAGATGCAAGCAAGCATTGGCAAATCCACAAGAACCAATATCTTCAGCTTTGGGAGGATTTTTCCTTTTTTGACAGTCTCTTCATGCCCGACGATTTCGGTGATGTTCAAGCAGTTCTTCACTCGGAGCTCTTCCAACTCACGGAGCAGTTGGGCAGCAGAACATGTGAGGGCCATCATCAGTGAAGGACATCTCCGGAGGTTCAATAACTTTAACCTTGAAAGGCCATCATGAGGCATTGGTCCCCTCCAAATGCCTTGTAATTTTGGCAGACCGATGACATGGAGTACCTCCAAAATGGGCAACTTGTTGCTTTCGCCAACAAAAATGTATTTGATTTCTTGGCATGATTGAACTCGGCAGCTCTTAAGCCCATTCATGTTTTCCATGCCAAACTGAGAAAGGTCACGGGCCACTGCATAGTCTAATAGTTCAAAAGCATTGGCGTGCATGAGGGCAGCCTGCAATGCCTGGGAAATGCTGTCACCACCTGCAAACCTCAGATATCCACTCCAACGTCTAACGGATAGTGTGGAATCCCCATCATGGCGTCCGATCACAAACTGAAGTGCTCTCCAACCTCGATCTATCAATGCAGAGCTGCTTGTGGTGAAGCTTTCAAGGCATGCAACATTGGGAAAATAGAAGCGTAATGCATTTAAATTTTCCAATTTGACCAGCTCATTCACGACTCTTTGTGCTCTGGAGCTCCATTGTTGTCGTTCATTTCTACATCTACGAATAATTCTTCTAGTTGTTGGGGAAAAGCTGCTGCCTTTCCATGTAGTCAGCGAAATTCGTGGATGAAACTTTCAAACAATGAAGCTTAGGAAATTTTCTGATTTCTGGAGGCAGGCATGTGATCCCTGTTCCCCGTATATCCAGGAGCTCTAGATTCTCAAGATAACCATGTTTTGGGAATGGGACATACATGTAACTTGTCATGGATGGGAAAGCTTTCAGATGTCTGCAGCCACTGAGGTTGAGTCCTTGGAGGTTCAGCAGTGCAAAAAGAGACATTGGTAGCGATTGGATTTCAGTGTTGGACAGGTCTAGAACTCGTAGTCTGCTCATTTTCGCAAAGAATGAATTTGGGATCACCTTTAGGGCTGGATTTGATTGCAGGAATAGAGTTGTGAGCTCAGCACAGGTAGGCTTCATTGGCAAACTGCTTAAATCGCTAGACATGAATGAGATCCTCTCAACTTGTTCCCATTCTGTGTCCTCTGGCATATGCTGCAATTTGCCACCAGCTCGCACCAAGAGTTTAGGGCTCTCACTGTTTGGCCATGTGATCTTCAGTGCCACATCACGAAGCATCTGATGCATCCGAACATGTTCAGGCCTCGTGCTTCTCTGCAACATGGAAGCATCTATAAGAGTCTCTAATATGTGGCGCTCCCTGTCATGTGCATCAGCAAAGCTCTTGCAATTTTCACAGAGACCTTCCGCTTTCCAACACTCAATCAGGTCATCTATGTAAATATCATGCCCATCTGGATACAACGCTGCATATAGAAAGCATTTCTTTGTATAATCATTCAGTTGGTCATAGCTAAATCTTAATAGCTGCTTATACATGTCATCCAGATCTGTACTTCTCATGTCTGGATTAAGCAGAGTTCTCAACGTATCATTCCACACAGAAATGATGTCCTTATTTCTCAATGCTGTTCCAACAGTGACAATTGCAAGAGGTAAATTTCCACATTGATCAAGAATCTTGTCAACAATCTTCGAATGAATAATTTTTGGACTGATCGCACAAACTTTGTCACGAAACAATTTCGAGCCTCCCCTTTGTTCAAAGTTGTCAACTCAATGTTCTCATTAGTACCCATTTGGTTACATACTTTTAGATCTCTGCTGTCCAATACCACCTTGCATCCATCTAGTTCCTCACAATTTGGGATGCCTATTCTGAGAAGATTGATATCTTCCCAAACATCATCCAAAAGCAACAGCCACCTTTTCTTCTTCAAATATGAGTGTAACTTTCTCGCAATCGATTCATCTTTTCCAACATTTAGTTCTATCCTTATTGTAATCTCATCTTGAACCTTCCTCCGGCTTGAGCCTTTTGATACAGTGACCCAAATGACAATGTCAAACATCTCATCTCCATCTAGTTGATTATTGAGGTTTTCCATTAGTGTAGTCTTTCCAACACCAGGCATTCCCCAGATACCAATCCTTTTAAGTTCCCTGCTTTTCAAGCATTTTAATAGCCTTCTCAGAGTACTAATCAGACATCGTTGTTTCTTCTTCAAATTTGTCCACAGGAATTTTCTCCACTGCCATTGGCTCCCTCAATTTTACTATATTGTCCATTTTCTCGCGTTCCTCTGATAGTTTCTATCTTGCTAGGTTGCATCCAGGCCATATTAGATATAGTATGCTAGGATCATACATCCTTGTATCATGTATAAGGATCAATACTTGTCTAGGCATCATGTCGATCTCATGCTAGAATAACATTGATTCTTACATACTCTCATCTTGCCTAAGTCTATTTTAGCCTACCTATGGATACATAAGTGTAAGCATGCCTTAGATAATATTGTAGATTTATTGCCATGTTTATTTAAATGCTTCCATGATTAATTCCATGTATAGTTATTATGCATGTTGTACATTGTTATATACATATAATTAAGCCTTGAACCTTGCCTAATGAGGTTGGGCAAGTGTATGACATCTTATGGGGTCATACCATGATATTAGCTTACGAATCATCTGTCTTCCCCGCATCCGAGTTATGCGCCCTGGAGGGAATTCATGAGAATTCGTTACTATCGGTGTCTAAATAACTGATGATGGCGAATCTATGAGGATCGTGTCCGTATGTGTCGAATGTTTCTCCCCTTCGTCGGCTCCGCATTGAAGCTGTCCGGCGTTGTAGCTATCCTGCGAGGTGCTCCCAAGTACTACTCATGACGCCTGTTGGTGTGCCCATACGGTAGAGGTAGTCGTCATGAGAGGTTACCAGGTAGAGGCTACCCGGGAGATGGCTACCGGATGACGAATGGTGTAGAACAGGCGAATTTCTCCCGATAGTCCTATGTCACCCTGTGAAGGTGAGGGTGAGGGTGTGGTGGGCTCGGATTGATACACGACCCACCAGCTTCAGTGGTTGCTCCCATCTTGTTGGGACCTTATTTACGTGAAATGTTAATATGAGTTGTGTTGCATGGATTGTACCATTCACTGAGCGTGTGGCTCACCCCTCGCATGTTGTTTCCTCCAGTTGGCATTGAGTCAGATCCGAAGAAGGAGCTCCCTTAGGCGCAGTATCAGCAGCGGTGCAGCGTCCGTGTTTTGGGTCTTGCGAGTGAGAGGCCATCAACATCCCCCTTTCTCTTGTATGTATTTGATACTCGTGCTTGTGTACAGTATATATATATTGATGTCTTTTGGTTTATATTAGCTCTCACAAGACAGTTGATTATGTAATCTGGTCTGTAATGTGTTTTGGATTACAGACTTAGTTGTTTAGCTTCCGCTATATATATATATATATATATATATATATATATATATATATATATATATATATATATATAGTATGGCAGTTATCGCTTAATTAATTGCTTTGTTGCTTTGGATATTGTGTTAGAGTCTTTATTAATCTCGTTGTGGATAACTTATATTGTATATCTGCCACGTCTTGGGGACGGCGGCCCTAGGGCGTGACATGTTGGCATTCTCATGATATATCTAAATTTAAATTTTTAGTTAAGGGATAAATTAGTAATGTAAAATTTAACCTCATTTAAAGTAAAGTAATATATATCTATATCTATATATAATAATAAATAGATAATCCTAAATATAATTATGGAAAAAGATATAAGTCGCATGCATACAATAGATTAAATATAGATATACATAAGACAATCTTAAAATATTTTATTCTTATTTAAAAAATTGATATGAAAATATACAAAACTAATAATACTTGTTGAATAAATAATATGAAAATTTGATTTAAAATCTTAAGTACATATGAAATCTTAAATGTTGAATAAATAATATATATAAATACTTGTTAAATTTATAGGAGGGTAAAAACGGAAACAAAAAAATTGGGTTAGTTAAAATAAGTAAGAGATAGATTATTTAAATATTGTGTATCATTGAATAGTTTTAAATATTTATATATATATATATATATTATTACTTAATCAATTGTTTAAAGGATAAAAAGCAAAATGAAAATACTGGATCAGAATCCTTTTAATAAGTAAAGTAATAGATATTTATTATGTATTTAAATTTTAAATAAATAGATAAAGTTTTGATGATTCATGTATATTTATCATGTATTTAAAATTTAAATAAAAAATATATTAGTAATTAATCAATTGCTTAAAGGATAAAAAGGGAAATGAAAGTACTGGGTCAGAAACCTTTTAATAAGTAAGTAATAGATATTGGTAATTAATCAATTGTTTAAAGGATAAAAAGGAAAATGAAAATACTGGGTCATAATTCTTTTAATAAGTAAGTAACATAAAAGTAATAGATATTTATCATGTATTTAAATTTTAAATAAATAGATAAATTTCTTATAATTTATGTATATCTATCATGTATTTAAATTTTAATTTTAAATAAAAAAACATATTAGTAATTAATCAATTGTTTAAAGGATTAAAAAGGAAATGAAAATACTGAGTCAGAATCCTTTTAGTACGTAAGTAATAGATATGTTATTCATGTATTTCTATCATGTATATAAATTTTAAATTTTAAATAAAAATATATATTAGTAATTAATCAATTGTTTAAAGGATAAAAAGGGAAATAAAAACACTGGGTCAGAATCCTTTTAGTAAGTAAGTAATAGATATATCTATCATGTATTTAAATTTTAAAATTTAAATAAAAATGTATTAGTAATTAATCAATTGTTTAAAGGATAAAAAAGAAAATAAAAATAGTGGGTCAAAATCCTTTTTAACGAGTAAGTAATAGATAAATATTAGTAATTAATCAAATGTTTAAATGATAACAAAGGAAATGAAAATATTAGGGCCAGTTTGGATAGGAGTATTGAGTGTCTGGATTTGGATTGAGAATCATAATCCAACTAATAAATTGTTTGAATAAATTTTAAAAGGGGGATTGGGATTGAGAGATATAGACTAGGATTGAAAATCCCATAGGGATTGAGAATCCCACTCAAGAAGTGATATTCCTCCAATCCCAATCCAGATGGATTGAAAAAAAAAAGATATTTTTACTCAGGATCTTCATCTCCTTTAACATATATAAATAAGAGTGATGATACATAGGCCCCAACTCATAGACCCCACTCACAGGCCCCATGAGTTGTCATCACCTTATTGATTGGCTTGTTGACTTTTGAAAATGGGTACAATGACAAAATACAGATATGTCATTCATTAAAAATAGATCTCATTAACCCAAATCCCCCTTTTATCTCTTATTAATCTTTCACATTAATTTGAATTTAAAATTTGCCTATTTTAAAAAATATATCGCACTTTAAAATTTGCCTATTTCAAAATTTGAATTTTGTAATTCTTATGAATTTTACACCAAAACTTACCTAACTTACAAAAAAATTACCTAAATTGTTTTTCATCAAAATTACACCAAAACTTACCTAAATTACATCAAAATTACCTAATTATAACTATTAGAGAATGTAACAGTGTTGCATAAATGTAACAATCTTATGATTGTATAACTGTGTTGTATAAATGTAACAATAACTTCAATGTAACAGACTCCTTTGCAAAAGCAAAAAAAAATTTGCTCTTCAATGACTATTTAGATTGTAATGTTAAAAATGTAACACTTCTACAACAATACACCTGTAGTTGACTGTTACATTTACAAATGTATAAATCATTACATGTATGCGATTTGACTGTTACATTTTCACATGTAACAAATACAAATCATTATGTATGCGATTGAATGTTACATTTACGAATGTAACTAAAACATATATTTATGTTGACTGTTACATTTATACAATTTTCAATACACATTTTTCACAATGTAAATATATAAAAAAATACACACATGCACAAGACTATTACATTTAAAATGTAACAAAAAAAAATTGATACAAAACAAATCAAACTGTGGAAAATGACATTCAATATATGAAAAAAATTCGTGTTTAAACATTTAAAACAAAAAGCAAAACATAATGTCAAACCTGATCCGAGAGACAATGAGGTGAGATCCAAATCGAAAAAAAAGGGGTTGTTCTGAGCGTCGATGGCTTGGATCCAGGATTGGAGGCAATGCTTGAGGAGGAACTTGAAGAAAACGCTGTAGAGCTTCACTGCCATGCTCGGCATCTCCAATCTCACCTCTCTCTCTGTCTGAATATATATATATATATATATGAGATAATGTTACATTTCAGACTGTTACAGTTCACACGAATGTAGATTTCAGATTGTTCGATGTCGGGATCGACGGGGTAGCAGTCATGGCGGGTGGATTTGATGCAGGAGAGGACGTATGAGACGATGGGGAACCGTTTAGGATTTGGATCCATTTTTTTTTAGACGATTGATTTGGAATGAATTTTTAGGGATTCAAGAAATTGTGATGGAGGGACTCATTGAGCGAAGAAGATGAAATGAATGTAGATTTGGGGATCATGAGAGATTGAAATTGGCCTTTTCTTTAGACGGGATTTGAAATCACATTAAATGTTGACGCGTAATTGAGGGGGACTTCATAACCGTCTGGAAGAACTGAAAATATCAATAAGGGTATTATGGACAATGCATCTGTGCCAGATCATGGAGCCTATTTGGGGCTTGTTAAATTGGGGCCTAAAAATCATTATTGTATAAATAAACTAGTTAATGCACATGAATTTTTGTCAATATTATTTGTGATTATTATTTTGTTTGATTATTAAATTAAGTGTTAAAATCATATTTTTAATAAAAATATAAGTTTAGATACTATAATATTAATAACATATATTTAAATGTGTACATTGTATAATATCATAATAATTTAATAAGAGAATTATATGATTAAATTTGGAGTGCTAAATTTCATGTATAGTTTCAAATTTTTTCAAAAACAATTAATAACAGAATTTCAAAAAAGAATAATTATATGTTCAAAATAATTATTTCTGTTTTGAAATAGTATATTTTTTTATATATCTTTTGCTACATATTTTATAAAAAGATCTAACGATATGATTATAATATATTTTTCATATATTTATGACAAACAATGTGATTAATAGTATTGACATAAACATTTTGAAATTGAGTAAATAGCAATAAATAAATAAATAATAATAGACATAAATTAACATATCGAAGATCAACAAAATAAATTTTGGTTAAATACCTAATGATTTAGAATAAGATAGATTATAAGAAAAAAATGATCTTGGATAAAATGAAATTATTAGATCATTAGACTCGCATATAATTAAAAGTAATTTTATATGATAGATTTTAAGAAGTAAACATAAACCTCAATTTAAAAACAATACATTTTCTATCTCTGCATATTTTTCTATCAAAAGTCTTTTTTTTTAATATGAAGTTAAGCTAAGAGAATATTAAAAATGATTAATTTATGAAAATTGACCAAATAAAAATAAATAAATAAACAATAAAACACAATTTAATTTACATACCTTTTATTTTTAAATCCGCATAAACTATATGATTTAGTGATTGATCCCTTACTTCTTCATATTTCAGTTTGAGTCCCCAGATGTAAATGCTATGTTCTTTTTAGTCCTCCCAGAGACTAAAAAGAAAATAAATAATTTAAAGATAAGTCCCTCTCAGGGACTAATAAGAAACATACCCTTTAAATCTAGGGACTTAAACTGAAATATGAAGAAGTGAGGGATCGATCACTAAATCATATAGTTTACAGACTAAAAAATAGAAAAACTGACCTGCTTTTATGGCTCTAGGTGCTTTTTGTTTTATAGCGTTTGAAAATATAGTTTAAAAAGTAGCTTTTAGCTTTTACAACTTTATGTACACTTTTGGATAGTATAATGATGATAGGTGTTTTATGAAACACATATTTTGAGACACAGTTTATAGATAAGATATAATAATGATGATGTATTTAAGTTGACCTGATAACAGACTTTAGCTTTTAATTTTTAAATAATGATGTAATTGAATTGACCTGGCAACCAAAGCTATAAGCTGCTTTTAGCTTTGGTTGCCAAACAAAACCTTAAAAAATAAATGATTTGAATCAATTATGATTTTGTTGATATCTACAACAAAAGGATGTCAAATATTTAGATGTGATGGAAATATAAAAATAAAGAAAAAATAAGTAAATATTAAAAAAAAATTATCTAAAAATTTCTCACAATTTGTTTTTGTTCTTTAAAATTCAACTTTAGAAATTAGAGCTTTTCTTAATGATAGGGGGATCATTTTTTTTTTTTTGAGAAGAATGATAGGGGGATCATATAATCCGATACACGTGCAATTTCAAATATAATATCAAATCATAACAAATTTTATTTATAGATCCCAAACTTACCAACAAATAAATTTTTTTCAAATTTCCAACAATTAAATTAATATTTTTAAGATTATTTAAAAACCCACAAATTTTCACCTGTAACTCCAATTAGGGTGATCAATAGCTCATTTGAAAGAGATTTTCATTATATACTTATAACTGTGCTATTTCATGATGCAAAATGAGAATTAACGGTGAAACTATTATTTGACATGAAATTAGCTAATAATATAACTTAAAAATACATTCAAAAAACATAAAAATTAAAATTCTAGAAAAAATGTCAATACTAATTTTAATTAAGAGGATATTAAATATCATTAACATATAGGAAATTGGAGGAAAAAAAGAAATAAATGAACAAAAACTAAAATTTAATATCTATACATTTTCCATCTCTATGTTACCGACCAAAATTCTAAAAAAGGTTAAATATCATACAACTGCAATTTCAGCTATAATATTAAATTATAACAAATTTTGTTTATAGATCTTAAACTTACCCACAATTAAAATTTTTCAACTTTCCATTAATTAAATTAATATTTCCAAAATTACTTAAAAACCCATAACTTTTCTCATGTAACTCCGATTAGGGTGATTAATAGCTCTTTGAAATAGATTTTCCATATATACTTTTACTGTGAAATAGATGTTTCTAAAATATGGCTATTTCATGATTTAAAATGAGAATTAATGTTGAAACTATCATTTGACATGAGACTGGCTAATAATATAACTTAAAATAAATTCAAAATAACATAAAAATTAAAATTCTAGAAAAAAATTCAAAATTAATTTTATGTAAGAGGATATTAAATATCATTAAACATATAGGAAATTGGGCAAGAAAAAAGTAAATAAATGAGCAAAAACCAAAATTTTATGTCTATACATTTTCCATCTCTATGTTTTTTCGATCAGAATTCTAAAAAAAATATAAAAAATATATTTGACCAAAATTCTAAAAAATATATGTGAAACTAAACTAGGAGGATATTAAAAATGATTAACATATGAAAAATTGAGCAAATAAAAAAAATAAATAAATAAACAATATAACACAATTTAATGTACAAACCTTTTATGTCTCTATGAGCTTTTGTCTTAAAAAATAAATGATTGAGAATTCAATTATGATTTTGCTGATATCTACAATAAAAAAATGTCAAATATTTTAGATATAATGAACATCTAAAAATAAAGAATAAATAAATAAATAATTATATTTTTTCATCCTAAAATTTCTCACCAAATTTTTTATTCTTTGAAATTAATTTTCTATAGGGTTAAAGACATCTAAGTCCCTACAAACATGAAAAAATCCATATAAGTTTCTACTAAAATTAGGACAAACGTATGAATCCTTGAAAATTTAGAAAAACCCAATTATCATCCCTGAGTTAAATTTCCATCCAAATTTAACAGAATATTCCCAGAATATTCTGTCACATATAATTGTGTTGACATTGAAGTCCTTATAAACAGCCATAAAAACAAATTAGTCCCTGCAAAAGATAAAATTACCCCTGAAAGACTTTTACATTAAATTGTGTACACATTGCAGTCCCTGTAAACAATCATAAAGACAAATTAGTCCTTGCAAAAGACAAAATTGCCCGTGAAAGATTTTTACATTTAATTGGATAGACATTACAGTCCTTATAAATAATCGTAAAGACAAATTGGTACATGTAAAAGACAAAAATGCCCCTGAGGAATTTTTACATTTAATTGTGTATAAATTGCAATATTTTAGAGGGCATTTAATTTTTAAATTGCAATGTCTACACAATTAAATGTTAAAATCCTTCAAGAGTATTTTTGTCTTTAAGAGGAACCATTTTGTCTTTACGATTGTTTATAAGGACTGTAATATCTATTCAATTATATGTAAAAGTCTTTCAAGGGCAATTTTGTCTTTTGGAGACTAATTTGTCTTTATGATTATTTATAGGGACTACAATATATACACAATTTAATGTAAAAGTCTTTTAGGGACAATTTTATCTTTTGCAATGACTAATTTGTCTTTATGACTGTTTATAAGGACTTCAATGTCTACACAATTATATGTGATGGAATATTCTAGGAATATTCCGTTACACTTGGATGGAAATTTAACTCAGGGATGATAATTGGGTTTTTCTGAGTTTTCAGGGACTTGTCCGTCTGTCCTAATTTTAGTAGGGACTTATATGAGTTTCTATATTAGAGATTTGTGAATTAAAGGGGG
>JAUJYN010000015.1:1415943-1432484 GCA_030737835.1 Acorus gramineus
CCACCCCACCCTCACCCTCACCCTTTAAGGGGTGACATGGGCCCTTTTGGGACAGACTAGACTGCTCTCCACCCTTGGTCCCCGGTAGCCTCTTGTCACGCCAGGGCGGCCGTCCCCGGGACGCGACAAGTGTATATAAAATATCAGAAACTACACAGGAGGTCAATAATATATCGTACACAAGCAACCAGAATGACACACAGACAAACAAAGAGGGCTGACATGATATATACACCAAATGCGGAAGCAAAAGACTGAATCTGCAAATAAACATACTACAGACTCGATACTCAATCATCTGTCCTGTGAGAGCCAATATACACAAATACAACTGAATATACACAGACGCGTGCCAAGCACGGAAATAAAATACATACAGTCAAGAAGGGATGCTGATAGCCTCTAGCACTCGCGGAACGTAGCGCTGCTCGCTACTGAAGGAATCCCTCGGACGGCTCCACCTGCTGCTCCGGCTCCGGCTCAGTGACAACTGGGGAAAAACATATGCGAGGGGTGAGCACACGCTCAGTGAACAGCACAACCCATGCATCACAGACAATATTGACCACAATTCAATTATTTATCCAGCCTCTAAGTGGCAGGAACAACACAATCCAGGGAGTCGCTCACCGACGACCCACCACACCCTCACCCTCACCCCTCAAGCGTGACGCAGGATATTGGGACTAAAATCATCCAATCACAAATCCAGCGGGTCGCTAATCGCCAACCCACTACAACCCTCACCCTCACCCTACAACGGGTGACATAGGATTTTGGGACTGACTAGGCTGTTGGTCACCCTTGGTCCACAGATAGTCTCTCCTCCACTCCGTAGGCCGTTTGGCCTCACCCATAACTTCAGCACAGTCCGTCACAAATATCGGGAGGCGCCTACTGATGGGAGCCCTCGGAAGGGACGGCCTTATCACGCTGGGGCAGTCTCTACACGGATCCAATGAAGGGAAACAGAACAGCCTATCCATACGCATATGATCCACTCGGATCCACCGACAACACATCTCTACAACTCTAATGTTATGAATTCTTCAGAATTTCTTCCAGGGCGCATAACCAATATGCGGGGAACATATAAAACAATAGCAAGGGTGGAATATCATTGGGGGAAAGAACTTGGGAGGGCAGCGTGAGTTCCCGATATAGGACTCCCGACAACCAAACAAGGAACACGGAGTACCCTAGCCCGGGTCTCACCGCTGTCCTCGCGAGGCCCCTCCCCTATAATATTCACTAAGATGCTAATAATCGTACAAGGGATAATTCATTAATTATCAACTAGAGATATAATATTATTGGGACAAGAACCTTGGGAAGGGCAGCATGAGTCCCGATAAGGTCGTCCCGACAACCAAACAAGGAACACGGAGTACCCTGACCCGGGTCTCAATGTTGACCTCGCAAGGCCCCTCCCTATAATATTGTCTAAAGCATGCAAATAACATATACTAGCATTTAATTTAATAAATAAACTAGTAGGACACATGCATAGGCCAAGGCTTCCTAGCATGAGAACAAGGGGACATGATACAGGCTCTTACACCTATCCTAAGGGTGCAAGTCCCTAACATGCAAGTCTAGGGTAGCATGCATTCTACACAAATCATGCAGCATGGATTAATATTTATAACAGGCTAATATACATCCATGGTGCCCCAGGGGAGGGCAATACACTCCCAAGTGAGTAGTATGCCTCCCTATGGGTTGGATTGTCCCACCACCAGAAACCGGGTCATCGCGCGACCGTCCGTCAAGATCTGCAAGACAGGGTAGTAACTTGGTGAGTAAAACCTAAAAACACTACAAAATATACCAAGCTACACAAATAAATACCCAACACTCGGGCAAACGTACATACGACCCGTACGCACGCTAGCCCGAGCACCCCGACGCACTCCCGCACCCCCGGCAACCATCCGCACGGCCACCACCCCCGGATGCGCCGCCGCGCCTCAGCCCGCGCACCCAGGCGCACCGTCGGACCCCTGCCCGCCCGCCTGGACATCTAGCCGAGCCACCCGGGTGCACCGCGCACCACTGCGCCCCGCCGCAGCAGCCCGCGCGCAACCCCGCACGCCCCCGCGCGCACCACGCGAGCACACCGCATGCCCCGCGCGCCAGCGCCTCACCCCTCGCGCACCCCGCGCGCACCACCAGCTTCGTCCCGCGCGCACGCCTGCGCCTCTGCCCTCCTCACCGCGCGCGCACGCCTGCGCCTCAGTTCAGCGCCACGCGCGCATACTCCTCTGCAGTGCCCAGCGCCCAGCGCCCCAGCGCCCAGCGCTCAGCACCCTCACGCAGCACTCGGTATCCGTGACCCAGCGCCCGACGCTCAGCGCCAGCACCCGGGACCCTCACCCAGCGCCCACGCGCACGCCCGCGCAACACACGCCCACCGCGCCTGGCAGCACACGCCCAGCGCGCCTGCCAGCCGGCCCGCGCTGCCTGCCTGCGCGCATCGCCGAGTGGAACGAGCACGCTCGCCTGCACGCCTGCCACTACCGCCTGATGCCCGAGCACCGCCTGCCCTGCACGCCTGCACGCCAGCCTGCCATCCCCGCCTGCCAGCGCGCACAGCCCACCCATCCTACCCGCATGCCTCCCCCTGCACCCCCCGAGCGCACGCTCGCGCGGGCGTCCGCGCGCACGCGCCGCGCGCCCGGCAAACTGGTGCGCCTGCTCCCAGCCTACCTGGGGCAGCTAGCCTCCCTGCCCAGGACTGCAACCCCATGCCTGAGCACCTCCACCACCACCCCACCGACCTCCGACAGCCTTCGACCGCCCCCAACCACCTCCGACAGCCTCCCACAGCTGCCGACCACCACCCAAACACAAAACCACGCTTCCTAACATACATCTAAGCCAAAAAGAAGAGGAAAAAGAGCTTCCCAAGGGGAGGAAGAGGTGTCCGTTGCTCTCCGCGCACCAAAACCTTTCCCCAAAGGCCTCCAACGCCGGGATCTACTCCCACCTCCGAAATGGCTCCGATCTCAGGAGAAGAGAGGTCGGATGAAGGCGCTAGGTAGGCCGGAATTGGGATTTGAAAGCACCGGGGTGTAGATCGGGACCCGATCTACACTTCTTATGCTTTAGGTTTTTGGGTTTGAGGGCTCTAAGGGGCTCAAATGGAAGAAAAGGAGAGAGGGGAGAGAGAAAAAGCTTTTGGAAGGGATGATGAATAGTGCCAATCTAATTTTAGATCTCACTTATATAGCGAGTCACTTAAAATACCTGGATACGCCCCGGAACTGCGAAATTCCGGAAACGATGCCGAAAATCGATGAAATTTTTGTGAGAAGCCTAAAATGGCACCAGGACACCAAATATGCAGTTAGATTTTCAATCGGAGTCCTCTAACTCAGGACGATAGCTAACAGTCCAAAAATTAGCGGTTCCGATCGAAAACCGAAAAAAAACGAAAAACTGTCAGAACGCTCCAACGGTTACCAGCAGGCTAAAAGTGACACATATATAACACCTCTCCCACACTCCGTAGCCTCTACCTGGTATACTCCCACGATCAGCACTGTCCGACGCATCGGAGGTACCTACAGATGGGAGCCCTCTGTCAGGACAGCTTTCCAACGCCGGGGAGTCCCTACTGGATCCAACGAAGGGGAGAAAACAGCCTACCCACACGGATACGATCCCTTGGATCCATCGACAACGCTTCCTAACATTTCTAATGTCATGAATTCTCAAGAATTCCTCCAGGGCGCATAACTAAGATGCGGGGAAACATATATTATAACAACAAGGTTATAATATTCTCTAAGGCATGCTTATAACAATATGTTCTCATTTGATTTAAATAAATTAAACTAAATGGGAAACATGCGTAGTCAAGGCTTTCCTAGCATGGGACATGGTGTCTAGGCATGTATGGGCCTCTATACATGTATATGGATGTATATCCCTAACATACAAGGTCTAATATGGCATGGTTACATCATATTAAGACATGCATTGCATAGTTTTTCATTTAGCACAAGTTAATATACAATTATGGTGCCCCAGGGGAGGGCAATGCACGCCTACGTGCATCGAACGCCTCCCTACTGGGTTGGATTGACCCACTCACCGAAACCCGGGTCGTTGCGTGACCGTTCGCCAAGATCTGCAAGACATGGGCATTCAATATGGTGAGTAAACTACACAATACACATGAAATTTACTAGAAATACCCAATTACTCGGACAAGCATGCATACGAACTCGCACGCATGCGAGCACGCGCGTACGCACGCGAGTCCGAGTGCCCCAACACCCACCCGAACCCTCGGGCAGCCACACGCATGGCCCCCCGCACGCGCACGCACGAATGCGCCCCAGCACCCCTGGCGCACTGTCGCGCCCCTGCCCGCGCGCCCAGACGCGCTGCCGCGCGCGCACCGCGTGTCCAGCCCGCGCGTACCCGCCACTGCGCCCCCACGCAGCACCCCGCGCGCCCGCGCTCTGGCGTACGCGTGCGCGCCGCAGCGCGCCGTCTCGCGCCAGCGCCCGACTGCGCGTGGACGCGCGCGCGCCCAACCCCTTCCACCCCCTCCTCAGCCCACCCACACCCCTACCACCTATGCAAGCATGCATAACCATTTAAACACCCTAACAATCATCTAAACAAGCTAAGGGAGGAGGAGGACTTACCCAAGGAGAGGAAGAACAAGGGGGAAGCTCGGGTGCCCTTTGCGCACCAAACCACTCGCCACCACCAAGACCACCACCTCCTCAGCCACTCTCAAGCCAAAAATGGCTGAAAACAGGGGTGGGGGAAGCCATGAGAGGGAGTAGAGAAAGGGAAACAAAACAAACACCATACAAAGGTAGATCCCACCCTTACCATTCTTTTTCCCTTCTAGGGTTTTCTTCTTCTTCTTCTTCTACTACCTCTAATGGAGGAAACCAAAAGAGAGGGAGAGATGGATTTGTGAGAGAGAGAGAGAATGGGGAAGAAGGGGACGCCAACACTAGTGACACACACACACACACACACACTCACACACTTAGAACAATTAGGGTTGGTGGGCTTGACTTTGAGTCAACCCAACCACACAAAAAAACAAAAGGTTTGACCAAGTCAATGGTCAAATTTGACTTGGTCCAAGTCTCCTTGACTTGGTCAAGTCCCCCTTTGACATTCCAAAATCGGTCAAAACCCGGATACGATTCAGAACTGCCAAATTCTAAAACGTTACCGGAATTCGATGAAATTTTGCTGAGTGGTTCGAAATGGCACCAGGACACATAATGTGCAGTTAGATTTTCAATCGGAGTTCTCGAGCTCATGCAGATAGCTAAAAGTCCAAAATTTTAGCGGTTCCGATCGAAAAAAGAAAAATTGGAAAACTGCCAGAAATGTCCCAAAGGTGACCAAAAGGCTAAAAGTGACACATATATAACATTCTTCCCCCTTAGGAAATTTTGTCCACAAAATTAATACAAAAACATCTAGGAAGGGAAAAGATGCGGATATGCGCCACGCATGGCGTCCTCGCGCTCCCAAGTGGCCTCGGCACCAGAACGGTGCTGCCATCGCACCTTAACCAGCTGGACGGTCTTGGTGCGGAGCCTCTCTTGCGTCGGTCCAGGATCTCGATCGGCTGCTCCACGAATGACAAGTCCGGCTCGAAGACGAGCGGCTCGAACGGAATAACGTGAGCAGGATCGTGGACGTAACGCCTCAGCTGCGAGACATGGAAGACGTCATGGGCTTGAGCCAACTGTGGGGGCAGGGCTATGCGATAGGCCACCTCTCCAATCCGCTCAAGGATGAGAAACGGCCCAATGAAACGCGGACTCAGCTTGCCCCGCACACCGAAACGGAAGATGCCCTTCATCGGGGACACCTTCAGGAAAACATGGTCACCAACCTCGAAGGCGAGCTCACGGCGACGATCGGCGTAGCTCTTCTGACGGCTCTGAGCGACTCGGATACGCTCACGAATCGTCTTGACCATCTCTGAGGTCTGGTGGATGATCTCTGGTCCCTCCAACTGGCGCTCTCCGACCTCGTCCCAACACAAGGGGGACCTGCAGCTGCGGCCATAGAGCGCTTCATATGGTGCCATCCGAATACTCGAGTGGTAGCTGTTGTTGTAGGCAAACTCCACCAACGGAAGATGCCTCTCCCAACTGCCCCCAAAGTCGAGAACGCAAGCTCGCAGCATGTCCTCCAGGGTCTGAATCGTCCTCTCCGACTGGCCGTCCGTCTGCGGATGAAACGCTGTACTGAAGTGGAGGTTCGTACCAAGGGCGTGCTGAAGGCTACGCCAGAACCTCGAAGTAAATCTCGCGTCTCTATCAGAAATGATGCTGACGGGAGTGCCATGGAGACGAACAATCTCGGAGACAAACAACTGCGCCAGGGTGTCCAGAGAATCGGTGAGTCGAATGGGGAGGAAATGAGCGGACTTAGTCAGTCGGTCGACGATTACCCAGATGGCATCGCGACCCGAACGTGACCTCGGCAAGCCCGAAACGAAGTCCATGGTGATCTGCTCCCACTTCCACTGAGGAATCTCAATGGACTGCAGCTTCCCCGCAGGACGCTGATGTTCCGACTTCACCTGCTGGCATACCAAGCAACGGGCAACGAAACGGCCAATATCCGCCTTCATCCCGCGCCACCAGTAGCCACGACGAAGGCCCCTGTACATCTTCGTGCCACCAGGATGCACTGTGTACCTCGAACGATGGGCCTCGTCCAAGATCTTCTGCTTCAACTCTGCGTCGTCAGGAATGCATACTCGACCTCTGAACCGCAGGATTCCGTCCTCGCGAATCTGGTAGTCCGGACGCTCGCCCCGGGCGACGCCTTCAGAGAGGACTAGAAAGTGAGGATCCTGCCCCTGAGCCGTGCGGATCTCGTCGAGAAGAACGGGCTGCACCACTAGCCTGGCCAAAAAGCCACCCGCAGGTGTCTCTCGAACGCTGATCCAGCAAGCGGCCTCCTCCAGAAGCCTCCAACGACGTACAGCCAAGTGGGCGGCCATGCCCAAGGGCTGCCTGCTGAGAGCATCGGCCACGACATTCGCCTTACCCGGATGGTAAGCGATGTCAATCATAGTCCTTCAGGAACTCGACCCAACGTCTCTGACGCATGTTGAGCTCCGGCTGGGACTGCAAGTAAGTCAAGCTCTTGTGATCAGTGAAGAGCTCGAACTCCTCGCCATAGAGGTAGTGCCTCCACATCTTCAGCGCAAAGATGATCGCTGCTAACTCTAAATCGTGGGTGGGGTAATTCTGCTCATGGGGCTTCAACTGACGCGACGCGTAAGCCACAACCTTACCGTACTGCATCAGGACGCAACCCACACCCAGCCGCGATGCATCGGAGTAGACTGCGAATCCACCACTCCCAGACGGAATGGTAAGAACTGGCGCTGAGGTGAGCCTTCGCTTCAACTCCAGGAAGCTCTCCTCGCAAGATGGGGACCACTCGAACCGGACATCCTTCCGAGTGAGGCGGGTCAGAGGAACAGCTATCTTCGAGAAACCCTCGACAAACCTCCGATAATAACCCGCCAAACCCAGGAAGCTCCGAATCTCTGTGGGGTTCGACGGTCGACGCCAATTCGACACGGCGAGCGTCTTGTCCGGGTCCACAGATATACCCTCGCCGGAAATCACGTGGCCTAGAAAGGCCATACGCTCCAACCAAAACTCGCACTTACTGAACTTGGCGAACAACTGATGTCGGGCCAAAGTCTCCAAGACAGTGCGGAGATGGTCAGCGTGCTCCTCAAGACTCCTCGAGTACACCAGAATATCATCGATGAAGACTACTACGAAGGAGTCGAGGAAGGGCCGAAACACCCGGTTCATCAGATCCATGAAGGCTGCCGGCGCATTCGTCAACCCAAACGGCAGTACTCGGAACTCGTAGTGCCCATAACGGGTACGAAAGGCCGTCTTCAGAATATCTGACTCCCGGATCTTCAGCTGATAGTAGCCCGAACGGAGATCGATCTTAGAAAAGACACGCGCTCCCTGGAGCTGGTCAAACAGATCGTCAATCCGTGGCAAGGGGTACTTGTTCTTCACGGTCCGCTTGTTCAGCTGCCTGTAATCAATACAAAGACGCAGCGAACCGTCCTTCTTCCGAACGAACAAAACAGGGGCTCCCCACGGAGAAACACTCGGACGTGCGAAGCCCTTCTCGAGCAACTCCTCCAACTGCTCCTTGAGCACCTTCAGCTCTGCTGGGGCCATCCGGTACGGAGCTCTCAAAATCGGCTCGGTCCCCGGAATTAGATTAATCTCAAACTCGATCGCGCGATCCGGCGGTAATCCCGGAAGATCATCGGGGAAAACCTTCGGATATTCCGCCACGACCGGAGTCTGACTGATATCTGCCCGCAGTGGTGCATCCTCCTCAGCAATATACGCCAGAAAGCCCTCACATCCTCCCTGAAGGAGTCTCCACGCCTGGATGGATGACACGAACCCCAAAGGGGCTATGTTCCGATCGCCCACAAACTGGAAAGATCTCCGACCAGGGTGGAAAGACACCGACTTCGCAAAACAGTCGATACTGGCGTGACTAGCTGAGAGCCAATCCATTCCCAGGATGGCATCGAAGTCCGTCATGGCGAGCTCTACCAACTCTACTGGAAACTCATGCTCCGCAATCGCCACGGTACACCCTCGGTAAACAGAACGGAGGAGAATACGGTCTCCGACGGGCAATGATATCTCCAGCATAACATCAAGAGGGGCGGACACCACGCCCATCCGTCTCGCAAAAACGGGAGACACGAACGAGTGCGTGGCTCCGGAATCAAATAACACATATGCAGGGAGCTGGGAGATCAAAACAATACCTCGGACCACGCTACCCGAAGCCTGCGCCTCCTCGGCTGAAAGTGCTGCAACTCGACCCTGAACACGCTGCGGCTGAGGAGCAGGGGCACGCCTCGCAGGCTGCACTGGCTGCCTCCTCTGGTCAACTCGGCCACCCTGTGGCTGCTGCGCTGCTGTGCTGCTGCTGCTGCTGGGGCACACGGGGTCGGCCAGCATCAGGGCAATTATATAAAATATGCCCGATGCGCTGGCAATGGTAACAGCGCCGCGTCTCCGGTCGCCTGGCCTGGACTGGTACTGCCGCAATGGGTGCTGGACCTCGCGCTGGCACCACATCGACTGGAGTAGCGGCGGCCGCTGACTGATCAAAGCGGGGCCGCTTCTTCTTGCGATGTCCCTGGTCCTGGCTCCTGGGGGGCCTCTGGTCTGCAGAAGGGGTTGGAACCCCAAAGGGACCCCAAGGTCTCGCTCGACTGTCCTCGCACGAGACACCAAGTCTGAGTACCTCGTGAACGCCTGTGAGGTGACATGCACCCGGATGGTGCTAATGAGACCCATCTCGAAACGACGGCATCGCGTCTCCTCATCCATCACCAAGGCGGGGGCGAACCGGGAAAGCCTCGTGAAACGTGTGGAGTAATCAGCGACTGACATGGAGCCCTGCGTCAGCTGCTCGAACTCTCGCATCACGATCTGGCGTGTCGAAAACGGGAAGTACTCCTCCAGAAAGTATCTCCGGAATCCAGCCCATAGAAGTCGCTCCACTCCCTCGGGGATGTCCACCGATCGGGTAGCCCACCAGTCGGCGGCGCTACCCTTCAACATGAAGGTGGCCAGTGAGACACGCTGGCGGTCGGTGCAGTGCATGGTCGAGAAGATCTTGTCTACCTCCATCAACCAACGCTCAGGGGCAAGGGGGTCCGCCGTCTGGCCATGGAACTCGGGAGGGTGGAGCTTCAGAAAGGCAGTGAGGCCGCTCTGATGCACTCGTGCCGCAGCCTCTAGCTCCACCTCCAATCTCCTCTGGGACCGGGGGTACCTCGGGCACCACCGGTGGATCTGCCACCAAGGGGACCCGTGGAACTGCCTCGCGGGCCGCCCGCAGCTCCTGGATCTCTCGTGCCTGATCAGCTAACGCCCTAGTCTGGGCCTCCAGTGCCCTAGTCTGAGTCTCCACTAGATCTGCGATACGAGCGTAAGCACGCTCCCATGCAGGAGGCTCCTGCGCTGGTCCTGGCCCAATAGCCGAGGACCCTCCAGTAGACTCCTCGCCTCTGGTAGGTTCGGAAACCTCCAAGGGCCGAGGGGGACCACGTCCACGCGTTCCTCTGCGAGGAGGCATATCAGCAACCTAAGAAAACAGACACTAGGATCAGAATACTCATATAGAAATCCTAGGACTCATCTCTAAGAAAACAATTGGCTCTGACAGGACCAGGCTCTGATACCAACTTTTGTCACGCCCCAGGGCGGCCGTCCCCGATACGTGGCAAATATATATAATATCAGCAGTCTATACAGGAGATCAAAAAAATACTCTAAACAACAAAATGACAACACAATCAATAATGTAGCTGACATAATATATATACATATAGCGGAAGCTTAAACGACTGAGTCTGTAATTCAAAGACATATTACAGACCCGAATACATAATCAACTGTCCTGTGAGAGCCAATATAAACAAAGACATCCAATACAAGTGTGTGCCCAAGCACGGATAACAATACATACAAGCAAGAAGGGGATGCTGATGGCCTCTCACTCGCAGAACCCAAAACGTGACGCTGCTCCGCTACTGCTGTGATGCCTCGGGGAGCTCCTCCTTCAGATCCGACTCAGATACAACTGGAGGAAAAGAATATGCGAGGGGTGAGCCACACGCTCAGTGAATGGCACAATCTATGCAACACAACTCATATTAACCTTAAATAATTATAGTCCCTAAACGGGAGTAACTACACAAGCTAGTGGGTCGTAACATCGCCGACCCACCCCACCCTCACCCTCACCCTTTAAGGGGTGACATGGGCCTTTTGGGACAGACTAGACTGCTCTCCACCCTTGGTCCACCGGTAGCCTCTCCCACACTCCGTAGCCTCTACCTGGTATACTCCCACGATCAACACTGTCCGACGCATCGGAGGTACCTACAGATGGGAGCCCTCTGTCAGGACAGCTTTCCAACGCCGGGGAGTCCCTACTCGGATCCAACGATAGGGAGAAAACAGCCTACCCACACGGATACGATCCTCTTGGATCCGTCGACAACGATTCCTAACATTTCTAATGTCATGAATTCTCAAGAATTCCTCCAGGGCGCATAACTAAGATGCGGGGAAACATATATTTAACAACAAGGTTATAATATTCTCTAAGGCATGCTTATAACAATATGCTCTCATTTGATTTAAATAAATTAAACTAAATGGGAAACATGCGTAGGTCAAGGCTTTCCTAGCATGGGACATGGTGTCTAGGCATGTATGGGCCTCTATACATGGTATATGGATGTATATCCCTAACATACAAGGTCTAATATGGCATGGTTACATCATATTAAGACATGCATTGCATAGTTTTTCATTTAGCACAAGTTAATATACAATTATGGTGCCCCAGGGGAGGGCAATGCACGCCTACGTGCATCGAACGCCTCCCTACTGGGTTGGATTGACCCACTCACCGAAACCCGGGTCGTTGCGTGACCGTTCGCCAAGATCTGCAAGACATGGGCATTCAATATGGTGAGTAAACTACACAATACACATGAAATTTACTAGAAATACCCAATTACTCGGACAAGCATGCATACGGACTCGCACGCATGCGAGCACGCACGTACGCACGCGAGTCCGAGTGCCCCGACACCCACCCGAACCCTCGGGCAGCCACACGCATGGCCCCCCGCACGCGCACGCACGAATGCACCCCAATGCCCTTGGCGCACTGCTGCGCCCTGCCCGCGCGCCCAGACGCACTGCCGCATGCGCGCACGCGCGCCAATGGCTCCGCGCGCGCGCCCGAACCCCTTCCACCCCCTCCTTAGCCCACCCACACCCCCTACCACCTATGCAAGGCATGCATAACCATTTAAACACCCTAACAATCATCTAAACAAGGCTAAGGGAGGAGGAGGACTTACCCAAGGAGAGGAAGAACAAGGGGGGGGGGGGGGAACTCGGGTGCCCTTTGCGCACCAAACACCTCTTCCGCCACCACCAACACCACCACCTCCTCAGCCACTCTCAAGCCCAAAAATGGCTGAAAACAGGGGTGGGGGAAGCCATGAGAGGCAGATAGAGATAAGGGAAAACAAATCAAACACCATGCAAAGGTAGATCACACTCTTACCTTTCTTTTTCCTTTCTAGGGTTTTCTTCTTCTTCTTCTTCTACTACCTCAAATGGAACAAAGAAGAAGAGGAATGAGTGGTGGAGTGCGTGTGAGAGAGAGAGAGATGGAGACGGGGAAGAAAAAGGGGGCGCCCAACACTAGTGACACACACACACACACACACACACTCACACACTTATGAACAATTAGGGTTGGTGGGGATTGACTTTGAGTCAACCCAAGCACACAAAAAACAAAACTATTTGACCAAGTCAATGGTCAAATTTGACTTGGTCCAAGTCTTCTTAACTTAGTCAAGTCCCCCCCTTGAGATTCCCACTCGGTCAAAACCCGGATAAGATTCAGAACTGCCAAATTCTAAAACGTTACCGGAATTCGATGAAATTTTCGTGAGTGGTTCGACATGTTACCAGGACACATAATGTGCAGTTAGATTTTCAATCGGACTTCTCGAGCTCATGCAGATAGCTAAAGTCTAAAATTTTAGCGATTCCGATCGAAAAAAAGAAAAATTGGAAAACTGCCAGAAATGTCCCAAAGGTGACCAAAAGGCTGAAAGTGATACATATATAACACGTGCGCTGTCACGCCCCAGGGCGACCGTCCCCGATACGTGGCAAATATATATAATATCAGCAGTCTATACAGGAGATCAATAAAAGACTCTAAACAACCTCGAAGATAATAACACAATTAACAATGTAGCTGACATAATATATATACATATAGCGAAAGCTTAAACGACTAAGTCTGTAATTCAAAGACATATTACATACCAGAATACATAATCAACTGTCCTGTGAGAGCCAATATAAACAAAGACATCCATATACAAGTATTGTGCCCAAGCACGAATAACAATACATACTAGCAAAAGAAGGGGATGCTGATGGCCTCTCACTCGCAGAACCCAAAACGTGAACGCTGCTCCGCTACTGATGTGATGCCCCAGGGCGCTCCTCCTTCAGATCCGACTCAATAACAACTGGAGGAAAAGATATGCGAGGGGTGAGCCACAGGCTCAGTAAATGGCATAATCTATGCAACACAATTCATATTAACCTTAAAATAATTAAAGTCCCTAAACGGGAGTAACTGTACAAGCTAGTGGGTCGTAGCATCGCCGACCCACCCCACCCTCACCCTCACCCTTTAGAGGTGACATAGGCTTTTTGGGACAGATTAGACTGCTCTACACCCTTGGTCCACCGGTAGCCCTTTCCCCGGGCAGCCTCTACCTGGTATACTCCCATGTTCAGTACGTTCCCGAATGCATCGGTAGTACCTACCGATGGGAGCCCTCTGTCAGGACAACTTTTCCCAACCCGGTTAGTCCCTACTCGGATCCAACAAAGGGGAGAAAACAACCTACTCTCACGGATACGATCCTGTTGGATCCATCGACAACTATTGCTAACACTACTAGGGTAATGAATTCTCAAGAATTCCTCCAGGGCGCTTAACTAAGATGTGGGGAAAACATACATTATAATAACAAGGTTATAATATTTTTAAGGCATGGTTATACCAACATAATCTCATTTTGATTTAATTAAATTAAACTTGTTATGCCTGTGTCATTTGGAGCGCTCTGATTGAAAATTTGGCTACATAATTTTTCTCCACGAAGTTATGTATTTCCAATTTGGTATTTGGATTTGATTTTCTTAAAATCCAAGATGAAGAGGTTTAAATATGAGTTTATTATGAGATGCTCAGTTTTGAGTTAGCTTTCATACAAAAGTGGAATTAGATCAACTGGATTCATGTAGTAAAAGTTATGGGTATTTTTCCAAGTATACCCTGGGGATGAAAAATTCTGGCAGCAGCCTTGTTGGTTTAGCTCTAATTTCCGAATAGCTAGCGGGATTATTTGATCTTGGCATAAACATGAGAGTTGTAGATAAGCTGCTTGGGTTTCCAACGGATTTTGAATTGTGCAATTCGGAGCTATATTGAGGAAGTTATGGCTGTTCTAGTGAAGCATGTACAGAATTTCTGGACAATGACGACTTAGTCATTTGAATCCCTCCTTTAGATATTTATGTGCCAAAATATC
This sequence comes from Acorus gramineus, assembly GCA_030737835.1. Classification (NCBI taxonomy): domain Eukaryota; kingdom Viridiplantae; phylum Streptophyta; class Magnoliopsida; order Acorales; family Acoraceae; genus Acorus; species Acorus gramineus. The sequence goes on from JAUJYN010000015.1 coordinate 1,430,177, forward strand.
TCTCTCTCTCTCTCCCTCCCCCTCCCACTCCTAACGTGGGATTCTTGGCTCTCTCTTCCTCTCTTTCAACCCCCTCCAAGTGTTTGTATTAATTCCTCAAAGAGAAGTGAAGGAGAAGGTGGAGAAGGAAGCACAAGAAGATTTGTGTGGGTGTGTTGTGTTGTTTATCCTCCTCTCTCAAGCTCCTTTTCATGATCTTTCCTCCCCCTGATTTGCAGCCAAGAAGGGCTGAGGAGAGGCTGAAGAGGTGATGGTGGTGGTGGTGGTTGAGGTGGCCGTGGGCGCATTGAGAGCCCCGCATCTCCCCCTTTCCCTTTCCCTCTTTTGGTAAGTCCTTTCTTTTCCCCTTCTTTTCTTGGTTTTTATGGCTTAGGGACGGTTGGGAGGTCATGCATGTTGGGTAGATGTGTTAGGGTGTGTGTGAGAGGTTGGGGAGGGTTAAAAAAGGGGTTAGGGAAGAGTGGGCGCGCGCTGGGGGCTGTCTGTGCGTGTGCGCACGCAGACGCGCGCGCAGGAGGGCGCTGGCGGGCGCGCAGACGAGCACGGGTGCGTGCGCGCGAGCGCGCGGGCGCTGGCACGAGCGGGGGTGCGCGCGGGGAGTGCGCGCGAGTGCGCGCGGGGTTCTGCACGGGCGCGCAGTGCGCGCGAGAGAGATCATCATCTCATGAAGTTGGTCATAGCTTTTCCTCATTAGCATGGGCGCAACAACTACACCATGTGTTATATATGTGTCACTTTTTAGCCTGCTGGTAACCATTGGAGCATTTTGCAGTTTTTGAAAATTTTTCGTTTTTCAATCAGAACCGCTAAATTTTGGACTGTTAGCTATTGTCCTGAGCTAGAGGACTCCGATTGGAAATATAACTGCATATTATGTGTCCTGGTGCCATTTAAGCCACTCATGAAAATTTCATCGAATTCCGGTAACGTTTCTGAAATTTCGCAGTTCCGTGGCGTATCGGGTTTTGACCGAGCAAGAAGTCATTGGGAGAGTTGACTCGCTCAAAGTGGGCCCATGACTTGGTCAACCCTTTTTTTTTTTTGTGTGGTTGGGTTGACCTAAGTCAAATCCCACTTAAAGCCCTTAATCCTCACTTAATCTTGATTAGCCCTAATTTTAAGTGAGTTGACTATTTAAAGAAAGCTAAAAAAATGGTTGCCACTATTCATCATCTTCCTCTTTTGCTTTCTCTCTCCCCCTCTCTCAAAAACCTTCATTTGAGCCCCTTGGAGTGCCCAAAGCTTAAAACCTAAATCATAGAAAGTGTAGATCCGGTCCCGATCTACACCCCGGTGCTTTCAAATCCGGATTCCGGCGTGTCTAGCCCTTTCTTCTGCCCTCTCTTCTCCTCAGATCCGAGCCATTTCGGAGGTGGGATTAGGTCTTGGTGGTAGAGACCTTTGGGGAAGCGTTTCGGTGCGCGGAGAGCAACCGGACATCCCTTCCTCCCCTTGGTAAGCTCCTTTTCCTCTTCTTTTTGGCTTAGATGCTTGTTAGGAGGGGGGTTTTGAGGTTGGGGGGTGTGGTCGGCGGGTGTGGGTGGCTGTCGGAGGTTGTTGGGGGCGGTTGGAGGCCATGGGTGGCCGGTGGTTGGTGGTGGAGGTGCTCGGACAGGGAGGGTTAATGTCTCGGGCAGGGCAACAGCACAGGCAGCACAGGCGCAGCAGCTGGCAGGGCGCGCGCGTGCTGCGCGCGGGCGTGCGCTCGGGTGGAGCTGGAGGCCATCAGGGCGCGCGTGTTGGGTGCTGGTCGAGTGGGCATGCGCTGGCGTGCTAGGGGTGCTGGTCGAGTAGGCGCTGCGTGCAGGGCGTCGTGCGGGGTGCACGCGGAGCGCTGCGTAGGGGCGCAGGCACGCTGTGCGCGCGCGGCGAGTCGGTGGAGTGTGGGCGAGCCGGTGGTGCACGCGGAGTGCGCGCGGAGCGCGGCCAGGCAGCGGAGTGTGCGCGCGAGGTGCGCGCGGGGCGAGGCGCTGGGCGCGCGGGGGGTGCGGGGTGCTCGTGGGCCAGCGCGGGCGTGCGGGTGCGCGCGGGCTGCTGCGATGGGGCGCAGTGGGCGCGCGATGCACCCGGAGGCTCGGCGGCGTGTCCAGGCAGCGGGCAGGGGCCCGGCGGTGCGCCTGGGTGCGCGGGCTGAGGCGCGGCGGTGCATCCGGGGCGAGTGGCCGTGCGGGTGGTTGCCGGGGGTACGGGAGGGAGTCGGGGTACTCGGGCTAGCGTGCGTACGGGCCGTATGCACGTTTGCCCTAGTGTTGGGTGTTGTTGTATGTTTTGTGTATTTTGTGGTATTTGTGGATTTTACTCACCAAGT
>JAUJYN010000015.1:1442484-1647446 GCA_030737835.1 Acorus gramineus
GGTTTAGTTTTCTGGTAAGTAGAAAATGATTACCTTTTTTCATTTTTCACGAGGGATGTCTCATCGTGATCGCCATATTTGTTGATATTGAAAGCATGTAGCGTTCTTCAAACTTGGGCCCGATTCGTCTCGCAATGAATCGGATCATCGCCTGATGGGGGTTGCATCCTGGATGGCCTGACAAGCCTCGCAGAATGACCAGAATGGTGTGATCACCACCTGCTTTCTCAAAAAGTAGGAAAAGTTGGTGTTTGCTATTGATCGTCATGCGGGGTAGATTGTGTGGGTCCTCCTCTCTGAGACATGGCCGGCCATACATAGAGATGAAAATGAAGAATCCTTTCTGCTAACTGGGAGTTTGTCAAAGGGGGCTTCCAAAAGGGGAAAGTTGGTGTCGGTTTGTTTAATTCAACCGCCTGTGGTTGATGGCTGGTTTGGGCTAGCCGCCTGGTGCCTGGTTCTTTGGTTTAAGAAATTTGGGCGAACCTTGGTAGGGAAGTGATTTGGCTTGGCTAGGGTTAAAAGAGGTTTAACTAGGGTCTAGAGAGGGTTTATGGAGATTGGATTTTGATGGGAAATGGGTTTCCTTCTATCAAATGAGGCTCTTTTTCTCTCTCAAGGGGTTTTGAAGTGGCTTGATAGTGTGTATTGGTAGTGAATTCTATTTGTGGATGGTAGATGATTGTTCAAAAGGTTTTGAACCCCTCTATTTATAGTAAAATTGATGCAATGTAGTTACCTCTGCACAATAGATTGAATTGGATAATAGGGCGATTGATTTCACTCCCCATTAGATCTTTGTGTTCTGTGACTTGGTCCAGAAAGGGGGTGACTACTTGATTTGAGCCGTCAAGCTCGAGTGGATGGGTCTAAGAACACCGCCTTGCATCATTACCTGCCATACGTCCCATCTCTGATAAGCGGTGGCTTGGGGCGACTACTAGGATTGAGCCGTTAGAGAGGGGGGCTAAGTTTAAGAGATCACCGCAATGATCAACATTAATGTTAACTTTATGTCCCATATCTGGGAAGCGGTTTGGGGGGCGGCTACTTGGACTTAGCCGTCGGGGGAGAGGCCTAAAAAATTCTTGCCAAAGCAGCAGCCCATGACCAAATAAATAAACAAATAATAGGTGTTTTGAATTATTATATACACCAACATATATGGCATGTTATAAACTCTCTTAAAATGTGTATTAGGGAGGTTATAGATTATAGTTATCCTTATATACACATATTGTAAATATAGTTTTAAAAAAACTAAACTGTATGTTATTGCTTTTCTATATCTAAGGACAAGTGTTTAGTATATCTCTTAAATATTTAACCTATCTATCCACTTGTATAAGTTACATTGAAAAATTGTCAATATATCATATTTATTGACTGTTGTTTTCTATTTATTTGTTTACGCGCCATAAGCTTCAACAATATACACTTCTTTGTCTGGTTGTAGCATTTGAAAACAAGTATGTAAAACTTTTTGTCACTAAAGACAGCTTTTGATAATAATTTTCTAGGAAACATACTTTTGTTAGATTTCTAAAAAGTTTTTCTTTATAACAAAAAGTCCTTTAAAGCTGGAACTGCTGGGGCGTTCTAAACAGGTTTGGATTTTGCAAAATCTTCAAAAGATGTCTGAATCTGTTTCCAAAGAAAAAAGAACAATTGGATTGAGATAAATGTTTGGTTTGTGCTACTTAAGAATACAAGTGAAGTGAAACACTCAAACACCTCATTTGTTTTAGCAAAGTTGAATGGACACCTAAGAGAGAAAACTTGTTATGATATAATTGTTAGAAGATAAACTTTTTATTAATATAAACAACTAATAAATGGGATGGCGCTATGCAAGGATGTGAATTTAACTATATATATTGATAATCCAACCAATGAAATATGTTATGCAAAAAATGTTATCATCTGTTTATATGGTTTGTCACTGTTAATCAACCATGGGAAGGGTAAATGAAACGTGGGTTGTTCTTTATAAACTGAAAGGCCATTTATTCGAAATCAAGGCAGCCTTGTATTATTTGAAACATTTTGTTGGGATATTACCTCTAATGCACTGTTATTGTCTAAACTATTAACCATAAACATAATTAATCACATGTAGAAAGAATAGTATTTATCTATGATGTGAACCAGTAATAAAAATATATGAGTTAAGTATGTAATTCTTATACTTCATCAGTTTGTGGTTCTTCTTGTAGGTTGGATCTATTTTTATTTTATGTGGCTGAATAGAGTTTACATTTTATATTGTTGTATTAATATATTTTTTTCCTTAAAAAATCTGAATTTGTTGGATAGATATGAACCATAATATTTTTTCAGCTGCTGAAATGAATGTGATCCGTCACATGCAATTATGTATTACATTAACATGTGCTGTTAATCCTATATTCTTATGAATAATTTGAACCGTTACATGCACATTGTGTACATGAGTTCCTATTGATGATTTGATTAATCTTAAACATGCTTAATCCTGGGTATTTGTGACTGGTGTAGAGTTACTCCACCCTAGAATAGTTTTGAATTTTTTTAAAGGTATTTACCTTTCCTCGATGAACTTTTACACAATTAATAAAACAGACCATTACCTCGCATTAATACATGATGGTTTTTTAGGTGCTCAGCGAGATTGGTAAGTCATAGACAAAGTAAAACTTGAATTGCTATTAATGTTCTATCAAACTATGTCATTTTTCATTAGTTAAAATTTGTTGTCATTCATGTATTCAGGGATACCCACAATGCTTCATGTGGGTTGATGAATTGCGTCGGGTGCATGGATCCGAGTATTACCAGGTGCCAATACATGAGAAGGTGGAGAAGGCCGTTGTAGTTCCACGCTCCACAGGGATACTCATCTTTGGATGCTGCTCATGCTTATATATCATATTGATGGTATTTGTGATCTTTTTTTGCTTGTGTTCCTAGCCATCAAATGACTGTAGAAGTTGAATTACAAAACCAACACTGTAATGTATATATTCGCTGCTCCAAAACAGTTTTTTTTGTGTTTGAGAATGTTGTAACATTCTCATGTATTTTTCTATTGTAGCATGACATGATATGCAGCTCTAGCACTATTTAGATTATGTTTGTGTGGTTGGTTTATGTTTGATGATCTACAAAAAAAAATTTGGATCACATAATATTGTAATATTCTCATGTATTTATCTTGTGTAGCATGACATTATATGCAGCTTTACCACTATTAGTTAGACTTAACAAAAAATTCAAGTCATTCAAGCTATGGATGCATGTGATTACAAGGTTTTCAAATATGATATTTGTAGATTGCATATTTATGGCGGTATAAAAAGCACAAATGTCCCATGTTATTTTTTTAAAAATCTTTATAGGCTTTTGTCTGGTTCTCCTAAGTAATCAAAATGCAATATCTTTTTTTTATTAAATACACATATACCAAAGTATCTTTTTTTTATAAATAGAAAAAATAAATAAATCTTCAAGTTTTTAACCAAATATCAAATTACATTAAGCACTTATTAAATGGACCAAAATACCATTCAATAAGATCTACTGTTTAGTGGTGAACTAGATACACTTATTTTCATAAGTGCATATAATTTTTATTGAACCAAACACTTTTTTTTTAACTGATTAAAAATTATCAGAAGTTATATATTCTGCACTTATGAATCAGCACTTGAAATTAATTTTTCACTGAACCAAATGGCCCCTAAGTGTTGGGTCAAATTTTCTTCTTTTCTTCTCTCTCTAATTCCTCAAAGTGTTTTCTATTTGATTAAAAATGTGATCATTTTAAAATGTTACTTGAAGTAATTTTCTTTTCAAAGACTGTCAAAATTGGATATCTCCGTATACCACTGCCACCTAAAGCGTGTTAGAGGGTAAAAGGCCAAGACCAAAAAAGCAAACAGCTCAGACTCGATCAGTCCGACTCAAAACGCAAATATTGGTAATGAACGTTGTACACACGGCTACAAGTTTATTTAACCAAAACAATATCCTTGTATTGATTATGCTGTCAAAAAAGTACAGAATCTATTACAAGGCAAAAAAAAAAAAAAACAAAAAAAAAAAGAGGTAAAGGTTACGAGGGACCGCACGCGCTTATACGCCAAACGCCGGAACCACGCGGATTATAGCGGCATTGGGCTGGAGCTCCAAGTACATCACCGGGCTGAACCCCAACTCTCTGTCCATGACGTCCGAATGAGTCCTCCTCGGATTCCCCTTCGGGAGGAGTGCGGAGTTCTAGCCCTCCTGAAAACTCCTCTCTCACGTGATCCGCAGCCTAGCATTCATCTCATTCCATAGCTCGTGGAGGGCCTCCATGTTATCCAGTGCACGCGCCTGCCACCATGACGTCAACCTCTCAAAGATGTCCTCCTCCATCTAGAGCGCAGACAGCTGCACAACAACCTGGAGAGTCTCTTCCTCTGCCCGCGCTATGGCCCCCGGGGATGGCACCCTCAGAACGTTGGAAGGAGCCACAGGGGTCACCTCCTCCACTTCCTCAAAGGTCCAGTTGTCATCGCTGTCAGTGACCAACTATCTTTTCTCCCTCCTCTCTGAAGAAGAGGCGGAATTTGACCTTCAGTGACTGCCTCCAGCCAAGCTCGAGCTACCACCGCCTGCCTCCGCGTCACTCACAGCCGGGAGCACTCTACACACGCCAAATAGCGCAAGCAGCTGTCGGTCGTCTGTCATGGGCGTGTGGTGAGCAATCATTGAAAACACTCTACGCCCCAGACGAAGGCAGCACATGTTGTGACGCCTGGTCAAAGCCCAAGAGTCCCAAGAGGCTTATGGATTAGGTGAGGGTGAGGGGTGGAGTGTTTAGTCCCACATCATATCGCCTAATGGGAGGAGATAGTCTATGCTTATATGTGAGCACAACTTTTATACACCAAGACGTGTTTTAAAACCGTGAGCCCACCAGGGACAAAGTAGACAATATCTTGCTGTGGAAGCCTGAGACGTTACACATGTACATGCGGCAGCATTGTCTCCCTCAAGAAGTGGACGCGGTGATTTGGGAGCTCGCCGCTAAGGACGAGACGTCCTGCGTGCAACAACGCCATGGACGTCAAGAAACCAAACACGAAAGGAAAAAACAAAAAAGTGGGCCATAGTGGAATACTCACGTATGGTCCCGAACCTCATCAGCACGGGAGCCACCCAACATTCCGGACAGTGCCACAGCCCTCCCATGAGGACGACCTCCTTCTTCCACCCACGAAGGATGTCGGGAAGCTTGAATAGGAGGTGTTGATCCCCATCGAGGGCAAGTTAAAATCAGTCCGTCTCATTGAGGTAGGTGGATAGCTTGTAGCAACACATGACCTCGACCAGCCCGATGCTATATGCCCTCGTCGTTATGAGGTAGAGCGTGGCGTGGAGGAAGTGGAAGACATTTGGGTGCACCTGCAATAGCGCCAACCCGAAAAGCGTCAGTAATGTGGGGACGATGGGTGCAAGCTATCACCAGGTGATGGGCAGAGAAGTACGCCTCCCCGGGGGGTTCTTTCCCATCTTTGACTCCCTGGTCGACGTCTACCCTCCTCGCAGCAATGAAGCCATTCGTTTGACTGTTGTGATAGCCCACTAAGAAAATAGAGGCCAAAAGAATTGGGAAGGAGAGCTCGAGGAAGAGAATGGAGGTGGGGAAGTGGTCGTATCCCCTCGTTAATTTATAGCCCTGGTCCGTCATTTTATGGTCCAGGAGATGCCTCGTCATTCCTCCCAACCATTGATGATGGGTCGACGTTATTATTTCCCTTCTAAATCGAGAACCTTTCCCCATTCGTCTGATTAGGGAGAAATCCATCGTCGATCTTAGGGCATCCATAACAGCTAGGGAACCAGCTCTCCCTATTGAGGTATGTGAGAAATCTTTTTCTACAACACAACGCTACTTTTCCATTGGTTGACTTGAGCGTCAGAGGGTTTTCTGCAGGTCACTCCCACCCTGTTTCCACGATGCTTGAAAGTGTTGGATAGCTAGCAACCAAGCGATACCCGTCGGAGGAAGCGGAGCAGACGAATCGTGCGACCTGGATCCAATTCGATCATCATTTTTTGTCCCTCCATATATTAAAGAGTTTTGTGAAACTGTAGTATGCTAAGTTGCAATACTTGTTTCTCATCTCATTCTGACAATTTTAAGTGGAACTATACTTATGTACATGTGTTTGTAATTTGACATTGTAAATTTATAATCACATATATGTATTATTTAGTTTATTTAAGATTTGATGTATTACATGCATTTGCACGTGCCAAATGACTAGTGCTATTTTTAAAAAATCAAAATGTGTGGAAGAAGTATTGTATGTAACATTATCTTTTCCTTTTTAGTGTTGTTAGACACGGTCTTTCTATCAACTCCAATTTCAGTCCCATATCCATTAGCATCATACATTTATCTTAATGAGGTATATACATTGTTAGAAATTTTACATGTTTTCTGTAAATAGATCCATTCCATGCATTTAATGCATTGTATAATACACTATCGTAGTGTATAGGTGGTAAGGACTGTTTCTGGATTGTAGACGAGGTTGCAAAATGAAAAATGTATTAGCGCTCTTTTAAAGAGCGTTGTTCCTCTCAATTTTTTTTACAGCCCCTCCACATGCTGTAATGAGGTATAAATCATACATTGGAAATTTTTTATATTTTTTTTTATAAATGATATCATTTAATTCATTAGAAGTATATATTTCACCTTTTTATAAAAATACATAACTCATTTAATGAAATATATGATTAAAAAAAAATGGGCAAACTACGTTTAGGCTAGAAATTGGATTGTGTAATAATTTTCTACTTTAAAATAGGATCACTATTGCACTAAAATGATTTTCTTAATTAACATCACAAAAAATTGAACAATTTTTAAGTTATCACAAGTTTTTTTTACACAATTGATCTTGATAAAATCAAATCAATGTTGTAAGTGTAAATAAAACAAAAATTAATTTTAATATTAATTAAAAAGTATAAAAACAAATCCATAAAAACTTATCTAAAAAATCCAAAAACAAAAAAATATCATTCAAATAATAAATAAAACAATTTCTTTTTAGGGGCCTAGGCAACCGCTTAGGTAGTAGGGTTGCAATTTGGGTCGGGTTGAACCCGAACCCGACGGGTTGAACCCGATTTTTACATGAGTTGGGTTGACCAAATTGGGTTCGGGTTCACCAATTCGGGTTGACCTCACTCACAACCCGACCCAACCCGAACCTGTAAACTAATAGTTAAAAAAAAAAAGATCATTGCCGTTCATTTTGTAGCTTCTAATATGAGTAGTCCAAATTTTAGGTAAACCTAGCTAATCTTATAGGTTAAGTCGGGTTGATTTATTTAATTTGCACATCATGTTAAAAATTCGGGTTGGGTCGAGTTGGTCCAATTCGGGTTGGGGTCAGATTAGTCCAATTCGGATTGGGTCGGGTTAATTACGGGTTGAGTTCGGGTTGGTCCAATTCGGATTGAAAATCGGGTTGGGTCGGGTTAGGATTGAGTAGTTTGGAATTCGGGTTGGGGTCAACCTGAACCCAACCCGTTCGAGTTGCAACCCTACTAGGTAGCCTATGCCCAAGGCCAAGCGTATACTGAAATGGTTTATTAAACCAAAACATTGAACGAATTACTGGACTAATTTGAATTGAATCATGGTATTAGTATAACATAATACACACACACTAATTATTATTACTATTAATTAAATATAATTTATAGAAAAAAATTAAATATTTTAGAAAAATATAATTGCTGAACATATCATTTTCCTTTTAAAATTCAAAACCATTTTAGATCACCACAATTATTAGCCAAATATGTGATGTAAACAAAATGGACTCAAATCAACTTGATTTTCTATTTAAATATTTTAATAAAAATATAAACATAAAAAATGCACTTGTTACATAGAAGTTCAATTAAATATTCTACTGAGACAAGGGTAATGACATGCATCATGAAATTAACTTAAATGAAAGATAGCGCAGTGTATTAGCTCGGTGAAGGCATCCATTCTTGTCAACGATGAGCCACACGTAAGCCTGTCAATTATCCGAAAACATATCCGTATCCGATCCAAATCCGTATCCGAAAATGCAGAAAATATCCGATATCCGAAAATCCGAATCCGTATCCGAACCAAATAATCCGTATCCGAAAACTTTCGGATCGGATCGGATATAGCCTATATCCGATCCGAAAAATATCCGTATCCGAACTGTTATTTTATTTATATATGTTAGAATTAGTTTCAACCCTTAGATAAAAATCTAATGGCTCATGATCTAAGACAAAACACAAACCTATTTAACCATGTTGAATACTTATTTAACTATATTAAGATTTGTGTTTTTATGTCTTTAGTTGATACCTATTTAACCATGTTAGGACTTAAGATTTTATAAAAAATTTATATTTTAATCTGGTTCGGATATTTCGGATTTTATCCGAATCCGTATCCGGATTTTCGGATCGGATACGGATATGGGTTTTGGAATATCCGTCGGATATCGGATACGGATATTTTTTCGGATATCCAATTCGAATACGGATACGGATATGGGCCTATCCGATCCGTATCCGTCCGATTGACAGGCTTAGCCACACGGTGTTTTTTGTCCATAAAACGGGGCTTAATGGCTTTGTGAATAAAACGGTGTTTTATTCACAATTGTGGAAAATGTTTTTGGAAAGATGTGCGTGGTGGAGAAAGCGGACAACTGGGTAAAAGGGATTGCATGTGCCATGGCAGGGACTAAGTTATCGGTTATTGAATAAGCGGATGACATGATAATATTCAGCGCGCAGCATCAATCAGTGATTAGGGGGTTTCGGTTTATTTTCATTGTTTTGAGCTTCTATTTGGTTTACCAATTCACTTCATTGAGAGCATCATCTTCCCTGTTAATGTTGTGAAGGACAAAAACCACATAATTTGCACGCATTTTGGGCTGTACAATGCAGAATTTCCCAGCACGTCACCTTGGCCTACTGTTGGTCGGGAGAAATCTCAAGGAGGAGGACTAGTTACTGATCATCGAATGTATGGGGAAAAGAATGTGGAGAGATAAAAAATTCGTATGCCTTGGGGAGAAACTTAGACATGTTGAGGCCATTTGTCCAATATTCTCTATCTCTCCACATTCAAGTTGCCAAAAAGGATTGCAAATAAGCTAGAATCGATTCGTATGCTATTTTTTTTTTATTGTAGTGCGGACAATGAAGTTAAAAAGCCTTGTTTGGTTAAATCAGATCTCATTTGTCAATCAAAGAGGAATGGAGGTCTAGAGATAAGGAAGCTAGAGGAAATGAATCGTGCAGTTCTTTCAAAACGAGTTTCGAGTGGTGTGCTCCACTGAATGCCCTCTGGGTGTGTGTCCAAGGGCAAGTATGGCATGGAAACCTCTTTGTACTTCTCCAATTCTTTGAGGTTCACGTCCCCTTGTTTAAGACATGGCTCAACGACATTGGCAGTCTGACGCAAAACCTTTTCTTGGCACATTGGTGATGGGAGAATGATCCATTTCAAAACTGATTGTTGGTGAGGGGAGGGGTCACTCAAGGAGCACGTTCCGATCATATATCATTTGGCTAAAAAAAGGAGGGCTTAATGGCTGAATTTTGGACAGCCAATTCAATGCACAATCGGGAGGCTGGAGGATTAGGCTGAGAAGTATGCTTCGTGAGGAGGATCTATTATAGATTGAGGTTTTGTTGGATATCCTGCAGATATCGTCGCTCAATCTGGGGGAACAAGATCAAATTGAGTGGAGGATAGATCCACGAAGGGGATACATGATGAAGAAAGGGTTTTGCTGGTGGAGAAGGGAGTCCAAGCATAATCAGAGAGTGACAGTGAAGAGAGTTGAGATCTGGTGACCGAATGTTCCTCACAAAATTAAGATCTTTTGGTTGGTATATCAAGGTTGCATACTAACAAGGGCATATCATGCAAAATGGTGCCTGAGTGCAACTATCACTTGTTTTTTATGTATGGTAAAGGAAGAGTTAGTAGATCATCTTTTTAGTCGCTGCACAACTGTCATTGCTTTTTGTGGAGTAAATTGGTGTTATTTTGGCCCATGAAAGCAGGTTTCCAAACGATGGTGAGTGGAACTTTGGGTGACAACGAAGTAGGTGGTATGCAAAGAAATTGAAGATTGATGGCCAAGGTGGTGCGGAGTTTGATTCCAGTCGGCATTTGGGTTATATGGATTAATAGAAATGTGGTCATATTTCGAGGGCAATGTTTCTGTTTTGAAAATCTATGAGAGACAACGGTAGCTTTTATTCAATATTGGGGTCAATACATTGCAGGTGCATGGTGCATTGAGTTTCGGGGGTTTTGGGTCACTCACCGAGAGGAATTTTTTTTGGGTTACTTTGATATAATTTCTCTCATTTTGTCAGAGTATTTTATTTCCATCTCCTTCTCTTGTATCTTCATACTCTTGCAACTTCAATGTTATAAAATTGACAAGCAATTGTCTACCAATTCTTTTGAAAAAAAAACTTATATGAAGGATGTAAATGAAAATTTATCCAACAGTACATTGAACTTTCAAGTTAACCAAATACATCATACTCCCAGCATACAGGGACTGTATCAGGTAATTTTAATAGTTAATAGATTAGATTACGGTGGATAGACTTTTGAATATTCCAAAAAAAAAAAGAAAAAAAAAAAGAGTGAACAGTGACCGTGTGGATCAAACAACCATTTCCACATTCAAAACCATTCCCACCACACATTCTCCCCCCCCCCCCACTCTCAATCAACAGCAGCCAATTCCCCACCAAATCCTCATCTTCTCATCCCATTCCCCACCATACCCACAAACAAAACCCCCTTTCAATACTCCCAAACAATGTTCTCTCTCTCCCCCCCGCCCTCCCTTCCTCCCTCTCCACCTCTGCATCATCTCCACCACCATTCATGGCCTTCTACCCTCCCTAACATCTACTCCTCCTCCCCTTCCAAACCCCCACCTCCCCCTCCACCATGACCATCTCCTCCTCCCTCCTCCTCCAAAACCCCCACCTCCCCTTCCAAATCCAAAAACATCCCCCTCTCCATCACCACAGATACCCCCAACCCCCTCCCTCCATCACCCTCTCTCCACTTCCGCCGCCTCCGCTTGTCCGTATTAGAACCAAGAATCTCCTCCCCTCCGCCACTCTCTCCTCTTTTAGCGACGATAACGAGGCTGCGGCGGAGACAAAGGCCAATGGAAAGGAGGAGGAGGAGCTCAGTGAGATGGCGAAGGCCTTCCACATCTCGTCGAAGACCGCCTCCGCCATCACCGTCTGCATCGCCGTGGCGGCCTTGACTCTCCCCCTCTTCATGAGGTCCCTCACCACTGCCGGGTTGTCAGTGAAGACGAGGGCGCTCGGATACCTGACTTTGTTGTCTGGTTTTTATATGGCTTGGAATATTGGGGCGAACGATGTGGCGAACGCGATGGGGACGTCGGTCGGGTCGGGCGCGCTCACGCTGAGGCAGGCCGTGGTCACGGCGGCCGTGCTGGAGTTCTCCGGGGCGTTTCTTATGGGGAGGCATGTTACGAGTACGATGCAGAAGGGAATTCTTGTTGCGGGCGTCTTCCAGGGGAAGGATATGTTGCTCTTCGCCGGGCTGTTGTCTTCGTTGGCCGCTTCCGGTACCTGGTTGCAGGTGATGTACCCTTGCCTATATCTTGATTTTATGTCTTGAAGATGATTGTTGTATTGAACTATTTGGATGGTGGTTTCCATTTGATTTGTAGTTTGTGATGGGATGAATGAGATGTAGGACTGGTTTGATAACTCTAATCGAGAAATCCAGTTCTAATAGATTATGTGGAATGAGAAATTTTGTCTAAAATGTCCACGAATGAACAAATGAATGGAGGATTGACCAATGAGAATGAACGCTAAACTAGCCCATAATAATGATGTCTTTAGTTTCCAATGCGGGCTACATAGAAGTGTTGATTATGTTATCTATGTTTCTGAGATGTTGGTAATTGTTTGATGATTTCTCTATGTCATTTTGAATGGCTTTCCTTGTTTGTTTCTTTTGTGTCTTTCAATTGGTGCTTATGTGCAGCTGAAGTCTGAGTGTAATTCGAAATGATTGTGTTGTTGAAGGAGTAGGTGATGGTGAATGGTTATTTGCCTTACTATACTTTAGTGGTTCTGTGACCTACTTTTTTGGCAGTGCCTATGCCATGCGATTTTCCAGCACCTGTGTTAAGATTTACTTTATCATGTGACATCTGTTGCACCATGTATCAAGTGGTTAAGGGGACTATTTTGAAGTTCCTTTGCAAGTGAATTAATTGTATGTTATATTATACACTCTCCTACCTTTCAATTCTCGGCAATGAGTGCACTTCTCATGGGTAAATTGTCTTGTTTTTGCTCCCATTGGATTAGAGGTCGAGCAACTTAATGTAAAACCATATCCGTAATATGTGGTGCAATCACATTAAGAGCAAAAAATGTCCACATGATCAGAAGAAGTTATATTTAGCAATGTGTTTCTTTAAGTTTTCAGTTTAACGTATATTTCATATAGTTATAGTGCGCTGCTATTTCCAATAAAAGAATACCTACAACAATTTAATTCTAGATTTCCTTTGTTGCTCAACTTTGTTATTCTAGTCGTCCAACTGTTCATCTTTACTTTGGACATCTTCAATGTGTTGTGGTGCTTCACGTTTCATTGTATGTGTAGTGAAAGGTTCTGGTCTTGAAATGTGGACATCCAAGTGAGTGACTTTGTAGAAAATATGTCAATCTTTTCATTATATAGAACTCTTTAGGTAATGCATAGAAACAGAATTGTGTAACTTAACATCAGATAATTATGTTCAGAATAGGTTCTCTGGTAAGCTCCATTCTTAAAATTAAAAAACTTGAAAGAAATATATTCTTCCTTCGTTGTTTCTCTTTCTTCTTCTTTCATTGATACAAATGATTGACAGGGAACAGTTCTCCAGAAAGTTGAAACAAAAGTTGATTGGCAATAAATGGCAACAAGGCAAGCTTAATTTATACATAGCTTTTCTTAGAGATTTGAAGTCTTTGATGTTGTTGTAATCAGTTCAACATAGGAAGTTGAAGTTCATTAGTTAAGGTTTTATACTACTATCTCTTATTTTCTGCAATCTATATATATTTGGGATAATGTTACGTGGAACGCCTTTTATAGCCCAATTTCAGTTTACACATGTTTTGAATTTTTAAAAATAGTATATATCATCTAATGAGATACATTCTATTATAAAAAATGAAACATATACTCTAATGAATTGTGAAAAATTTCTATCGAAGCATATATCTCGTTAATATGAATATATACTCTGGTAATTTTCTATCGACACATATGGGGTTGGAAAAAAACTGTCTAAAGGCACTCATATATTTGAGGATATAACCTGTGATAAATTATTTATAAATTTCCATTTTAGGAGTGTGTTATAATTCTATATATCTCAACGATTTATGCTTGGACATTCAAGTTTTACTCTTCTTTTCAACACTGCATAATATTTCTCCGTTTATAATTTTTTTTTATTTTTTTATTTTTTTTTTTTTGGTGTAGGCTCCGTGTCTTCTACTGTTCATATCCATAATTTACTGGCATGAAGGCTAGGATTGACACTGACTTTATTTTGTTAAAACACACTATTTTGGCATGTTTAATTTAATGACATGTGAGAAAACTGAGCTCAAACAGTTTAGATTCATATGGTAGCAGTTTCTGTATTATTTAATTATTCATTTAATCTGAAATATAAGATGTAGGACCATGGAAATGCAATGGATAAGAGTGCAACCATTGTCTTGACATGAGTATATATATGTTTGTCAGTCTTATTCTCTCTTATAATATTGCTCAGCCTTATTGATAAGAAATGAATGCACTGTTTACACTGGTGTCAGATTTGTGAACTGTTTAGATTTATCCCTTTCCCTAGCATTTTCACTCTAGTCTGAATATCTGGAGCTTCATTTATTTAAATTTACTTTGCTGACAGCATTCATGAATTCAGCTTTTTATGTTTGCAAACTTTTTAAGCATATGTTTTCCATAGGTAACCAATTGTAGGGTTCATAAGATGTTAACACATTAGTGAGATTATTTTCATCAGTTGAATTTAGCAGCAGATGCTGGTATCTGAGTGATTGAACAATTTTGGCTGATTGAATAAGCTTGCCCTTGAGGAAGAGCGAGGTTGAATTCTTCAATGTGTTGCTGAATGCCATACTACTTTACTGATATCAAATGATGAACATCAATTGAAGTCTCAATAGTCTCTGTTGGGGTTGATGATACTTTGGGATGTTTCTCAGTGTTAAATTATCAAATGCAGAAGGCTCCATGCCCCGCAGAGTGAAATAGTCTCAAATGATTCTGTGCTTTTCATCTGATATTCAAATGGAAAAAAAATATAACTGATTGTATTTGTACTTATTTCAAGGACTGAAATCATCAGTATTCTGATTATGATATCTGATTGCTGGATGATGGCGGTTTTATGTAGTAACAGGATCATGTCATTCTGATGGTTGTATTACATAACTGTTGAGGCCCCATTTTAAATCGATCATTAAACTTGATTCGGCATTTGCAGAAACAGTTATTTAGATAATTGGTTGCAAAAGAACTTTAGCTTTAGAAGTCAACAAACCAGCTTTTATGAAAAAGCTGGTTTATAGCAGCTTTTATCTAAAAGCTGGTAGAGAGCAACATTTATGAAAAAGTTGTTTTAAAAAATTGGTTCCAAATGAGGCCTCGGTGTTCTTTCAATCTATGTAAATTTTCAAGACATGTTGCACTTTAAAACCATGTAGCCTCTTTATCATCCCTTATCTGATTGATAATCTCAGCCTTATGAAAAGGTACTTTGGTCATAAGCTTCATATTCTTTTGTAATATGTTGTTTACGCCATCCTACTTCAGACAGGAAATATCATCTTTTAGGGATGGGGAAAAGAAGATAAAAAGTGGAGAGGGAGTTTATGTTTTTAGGCGAATATGAATGTTAGTCTCAATCATTCTCTTTCTATTTTATTATCGTAGGTTTTAGGCAAGCTCCTTCTTAGCACCTGTACTTAGGGTCAATTTATGGGGTAAGAAAGCGATTTGCAAACCAGGCTTATCTGAGTAATAATCATTGCCTCATGAAAAAAGTACTTTGGTCATAAGCTTCAGATTCTTTTGTAATAATATGCTGTTTATGCCAAAATTTGATTTGCAGTAGATTTTTTTTTTTGCTGTGTGAGAAAAAATGCTTCACTCTGATGTGTCATCTGGTGGAATGCAAGTATGTCTACTTCAATTTGTGTGGGTCTTGTAGAAGTTTAAGTTAAAATGAAGTGACAATGAATTTGCTCTTGTTTGATTCAGGTGGCCTCCTTCTATGGCTGGCCTGTCTCCACAACCCATTGTATAGTAGGTGCAATGGTCGGTTTCGGACTACTCTATGGTGGTGTTGGTGCCGTTTTCTGGAGTTCCTTGGCAAGAGTAATGGCTTCGTGGGTCATTTCACCCGTCATGGGAGCAGCCATATCATTTCTCGTCTACAAATGCATTCGTAGGGTACGTTTTCTTCTTGATTCATTAATACAAAAATTCTTTATCATCCTTCCATAAACTATGTTTTCTTCCATATAGTACGTATACAGCGCTCCAAACCCAGGAAAAGCCGCTGCAACTGCAGCACCCTTGCCGTCCTCTTGGGCGTCACCGGAATATCCTTTGCAGCATTCCCACTCAGCAAGACCCTCCCCATCGCCCTTCTCCAGGCCTTAGCTTGTGGCATTGCCGGTGCATTCATTGTCAGCCGTGTCATTCATAAACAGCTCGGCCACCTCCTCATCTCTGAATCTGAAAGAATAGAGCAAAAAGAGGCACCTGATCTCCAAAACATGAGTTTCCTCTCTGACATCGCGGGTCCGAAAGGCGCCCAGTTGGAGATCGTATATGGAGTGTTTGGTTACATGCAGATACTCTCAGCGTGTTTCATGTCGTTTGCGCATGGAGGCAATGATGTTTCAAATGCGATCGGGCCGTTGGCAGCGGCATTATCAATCCTACAAGGTGGAACTACCGGGGCGGAGATTGTTATACCTACTGATGTTCTTGCGTGGGGTGGTTTTGGGATAGTTGCTGGGCTTATGATGTGGGGGTATAGAGTTATCGCAACCATAGGGAAGAAGATAACAGAGCTGACTCCAACGAGGGGTTTCGCAGCCGAATTTGCAGCTGCATCTGTGGTTCTTGGGGCTTCGAAGCTCGGACTGCCCATATCGGCGACTCACACTCTCGTTGGGGCTGTTATGGGGGTGGGGTTTGCGAGGGGACTGAATAGCGTGCGAGCTGAAACGGTGCGAGAGATCGTAGCTTCTTGGGCGGTCACCATTCCCGTGGGGGCGATTTTATCTGTTCTCTATACATTAATCCTGACTAAAGTCCTGGCATTACTTGTCTGAGATGGTGGTTTCTCAGTGAGTTCCTTTTTTTTGGGTCTCCTTCATCACTTTTTTCATTGCCTTGGTTCATTTTTCCACCCGGATTCTTAATGGGCAGGAAGGAAGAATTGCTTGGTGAATTATGTAGTTCTGTTATTCCATAAAATGATAGGAGCTATCCTGAATTGGAAAGCATCAATTAGTTGTCCTGTATTGGTTGTATAGTCAAATGCACTTCATTCAAGTTCTGTTTCTTGCCTCAGTGATCTCTTGTTTTTATTGTTATTATAATCTGAAATAAATGCCTATGCAAGCTCAGTTCCCTTCTCTTGCATTCTTACTTTTGTAAAAACGGAAGAAAATGTTAGACTCAATCACATTTATTGATTAAAACTCAGATACAATATGTTTTTATTTTTTTAAAAGTAATAAACATCATTTAATGATGTATATGTTTTGATAAAAAATATATCATTCATTTCGAATTGAATGAATAGTAAGTGTATGAAATTTTTAATGTGATATATACAATATTTAACGAGATATATATTTTACTAAATTTTTAATATGATATATAAAATTATGTTTTGAACTGAAAAAAAAAAATTGAATGTAACAGCACTAAAAATGAAATATGTGATCCTTTACATCTCATAATAACACATTCTCACGAGGAAAGATAAAAACACTCTTCACTTTTTAATGGTAATCAGAGTTAGAACATTTTAGTGGCTATTTTAAGTTGAGCATCGGTAATCCTTGGGTAGGTACCACATTAAAGGTTTTCTGGCTTTGTCTTCATCTTCTCTGACGCTATGTGCAGTGACTTGAAAAGGACACATCATCATACTTGGTGTAGGAGCCAAAAAAAAAAAATCCCACCACAATTAATGCTACCACGTGGGTTAATCACCCTAATTAATGGTGTTATTAGGGGGTGACAATGCATTTATTAGAACCAGATCCTATAAAATTGAATTCCTCAATCAAAATTACAGACTTGTCTCCCCGTATCAAAGGAAATCTAATTATTTTAGAGAATTATTTATTGAGATTGATGCTTACTATAAATACGAAATAAAGAAATAAATAAAATATAAGCATGAGTCAGAGAGTTTTCCTTCTTTTTGGCATGTGACTCCTCTCACACGGTGATCCAAATTCGTTTGTGATACCGATTGAGAAGAAATTGGGTCCCACAAATGATGTCATCCGTGAGAAGCGCAATGAAAAAAATTTTCATCCTTATAACCTCGGATTCAAGGATTGCCGGATAGGGGACATTTCCGAATGGAAGATCTCTTACGTCTAACACAATATAAGACCATCATCACGTTAAATGTCCATCTTTCATACCTTTATAGATTATATGTTGCTAACCTGATAATATATATGATTTTTTTATTTGGGTCATTTTGACACTGAGTAAGAATCGATTAAAAGAAATGTCGACAATGAAGGAAATCAGACAAAGGTTGATTGTGCTTCAAAAGATAAAAGATATCTGAATAGATTGAAATATCATACCAACGTCTAGTCACGCAGTCCATCGTTCATTCCCAAACGAAACTTATGGTGAATAGTTTGTGTTGAATGATTCTGCTCAGTGCCCTTTTAAAGGCCACGCTACACATGGGGGAAGCTCAATCCTAAGCCCACGTCGAGATGTATTATTTTTAGGAAAATTTAAAAGGTTGTGGAATGTATTTGAGACTGAAAATGGGATTCGATCTAACATTTTTCAAATCAGATAAATAGAATACAATCAGGCCTTATTTGTGTTATAAAGAGATCCTTGATTCTAATTTTTAGATTTATAATCAGGTCCTTACAATATGTTCATTTAAACAAATACATCTATTCGGGCTATTCGCATATCAACCCCAGGGTCTACTAGTTTTACAATTAGGACCCTACTTGTGTTACAAACAGGTCCTTGATCCAGATTTCTTGATTTATAACTAGGTCCCTTACAACATATTCGTTTAAACAAATGTGTTTCAATTTGCATACTTCTCTTTAGGAGTGTGATAAAATTGTAGAATCACTTGGTTTTATTCATTTGGCTTACAATGACTTCTAAGTATGCGCATTTGCCTGTGCATTTAACTTGTTCAAGAAAATATAATTAGAAAGATCATTGTGATTCCTAGAAAGTGGAAATGCAAAATTTTTAAAAAATGATGAGAATAGTGGAAGTGATCAACCATGAAAAGTGGTCATTGAAGAAGTTAGGGTGCAAGTTCTCTTGCTCATAACTTCTGAATCAAACTTTGCACCTGTCACGCCCCAGGGCGGCCAACCCCGGGACGCGGCAAATGTATATATCATATCAGAAACCTAGAATGACACACATGCAACAAAAGGGGCTGACATGATATATACACCAAATGCGGAAGCAAAAGACTGAATATGTGAATAAACATTCTACAGACTCGATACACAATCATACGTCCTGTGAGAGCCAATATACACAATATACAACTGAACATATACCAACACGTGCCAAGCACGGAAATAAAATACATACAGCCAAGGAAAGGGATGCTGATAGCCTCTGGTACTCGCGGACGTAGCGCTGCTCCGCTACTGAAGAAATCCCTCGGAAAGCTCCTACTGCTGCTCCGGCTCTAGCTCAGGCTCAGTGGCAACTGGGGAAAAACATATGCGAGGGGTGAGCCGCACGCTCAGTGAACAGCACAACCCATGCATCACAGACAATATTTACCAATATTCCATTATTTTATCCAGCCATCAATACATAACAACATAATCCAGTGGTTCGTACTTCGCCGAACCACCACACCCTCACCCTCACCCATCAATGGGTGACATAGGCTATTGGGACTGATAATCATCCATTCACAAATCCAGTAGGTCGCTCATCGCCAACCCACTACACCCTCACCCTCACCCTACCACGGGTGACATAGGATTTTGGGACTGACTAGGCTGTTGGTCACCCTTGGTCCACCGATAGTCTCTCCCTCCACTCCGTAGGCCGCCTGGTCTACTCCCACATTCAGCACAGTCCGAAACCAAATCAGGAGGTGCCTACTAATGGGAGCCCTCTGTCAGGAAGGCCCTGTCTAACGCTGGGGGTAGCCTCTACTGAATCCAACGCAGGGAACAGAACAGCCTATCCATACGCATATGATCCACTCGGATCCGCCGACTACATATCATCACAACTCAAATGTCATGAATTCCTCTGAATTCAACCAGGTGCATCATCAAGATGCGGGAACATGTACAAAAATCAGCAAGGCTGGAATATCATTGGGGGAAAGAAACTCGGAAGGGCGGCGTGAGTTCCCGTTATAGGATACCCCGACAACCAAACAAGGAACACGGAGTACCCTAATTTGAAAACCAAAATTAGATGAACTACACACACCGGCGGCTCCAGTGTGAGCCGTCGCTTAAGAAAAGGAAAATTCAAAGAGGAAATTGATTAAAATAACAGCATTTCAACAAATCAGTGAGTTTTGTAAACCCTAAGGAAGAAGAACAGATAATATCCAGAGAAAAACATATGTCAAATGGAAGAGTAAAATTGATGGATACTATAGGAGTCGTTGCTCAGTCCCAAGAGCCTAGGTCACCTATTGAGGGTGAGGGTGAGGGTGAGGGTGTAGCGGGTGGCGGTAGCGACCCGCTGGTTTTGTGTAGTTAGTCCCAATATCCTTGGTCACCCATTGAGAGGTGAGGGTGAGGGTGTAGTGGGTTGGCAGGAGCGACCCACTGGATTGCGGAGTTGTTGCCATTTTGTGGCTTGAGTAATGTGATTGTGGATTAATAATATCTGGTTGTGGTTAATATAAACTGTGATGCATGGGTTGTGCTGTTCACTGAGCGTGTGGCTCACCCCTCGCATAATATTTTTCTCCAGAGTCATCTGAGTCGGACCTAGAGGAGGAGCTCCCCGAGGGACTTCATCAGTAGCGGAGTAGCGCCACGTCCCGTGAGTATTAGAGGCTATCAGCATCCCTTGTGCTTGTATGTATTATTTTCCGTGCTTGGGCACGCGTTTGTGTTGTATTTGGATGTCTTTGTATATATTGGCTCTCACAGGACATATGATTATGTATCGAGTCTGTAGTATGTTTTGATTACAGATTCAGTCTTTTTAGGTTCCGCATTTGGTGTATATATCATGTCAGCCCTGCTTTGTATGTGTTGTCATTTTAGCTATTGTGTGAGCATGTTATTGAACTCTTGTTACTGATATCATATATACACTTGCCGCGTCCCGGGGTCGGCCGGCCCTGGGGCGTGACATGACGACCTCACGGGCCCCGGCGACTGCAACTCCGTCGACCACCACATGGACCCCAACGATTGCGACCCCATCGACGCCCCTTGGCAAGCCCCTCCACGTCCCCTGTTGGGACCCCATCGACGACCCCCCGATGTCCCCCCTTGGTGACCCCCTCCACGTCCCTTGCCACGATCCCATCGGCCACCCCCTCTGCAACCCCGTCGACGACCATCCTCTGGTCATTCCTCTTTCTCCCTCAAATAGCTTTTTTAATTTCATCTGTCTTTGAGTCTGTGTGAACAATTTGTCAGAATATGTTTGAATGTGTATGATTTTTGTTGAATTGCATATGCTTGAATGTGTGTGATTGTGTAGGATTTTTGTTGAATTTCATATGGCTGAATATGTGTTTTTTCTTAACAGAGATTTCTTTGTTGAATGAATTTGTGGCTGTGGCTGTGGGTGTGTGTGTGTGTTTTTTTTTTTTTTTTTAATGGTTTTTCTTGATTTCTAGGGTGTGCATCTTGGAGCTTCTCTTGGGTTGAGGAGGGCACACACATGTGAGAATAATATTCAAGTCAGGATTCCTTCATCTTTTACGTTTTTATGGTCCATGTCAACATTGGAAATGAAAGGAACATGCTCATTGATCTTCTTTAACTTATGGCATAATATGTTGTTCCTATTTCTCTTTATTTGATTGGAACCTATAGCTTAAGTGTGTGTGTGTTTGGGCTTAACATTCTTGTTAGTGGATGATTAATCCTTTATAGATGGCAATTACATGGCCTTTTCCTTTTTGTGCTTATACAGTTCTATTTTAAATTGATTTGGACTTGTTCATAATATAGCAATTTAATCATGATTTGAATGATAAAGATCTTTTCATTCTCTACATTGACTCAACATCAAATAATGTGTTCTTGCCATGGATTTTTTGACTTCTAGTACTTTTGAATCACCTCATTTTTATGCCATCTTGAAGGAATTATGGGATTTGGAGACTCTCTTGTTTAGATAGACTCATTTTGTTCATTTGGGGTTTCAGTTGTGTTTTTCTAATCCCATAGCGTAACCTTCCCCTGTATGTTAGAATCAGTTCACTTGTATAGCATGTACAACATCAGTAATCAGTCGCATTGTTTTATCTTTTATTGCTAGTTATGTTGATTCTACTGATTGAATGAAGAATCAGGATGAACTGATTCTGTTCAAGAATATTTGGTTTGTTACTTTAGTATTTTCTTTTATGATTTTTTTATATGATCTTTGATGGATAGCCTTCGGACTTTCATTCCCATTTTCCCCAATCTAGTACAATTTACCTTCCAAAAATGTGATATTTGTTACTAAAGCATCTGGTGATAGACACAATGACATGAACACGCATAACAAAATGGGTCTAGCCTCCTTTTGTTAATGTGGGGGTTCAAGTTGTATTTTTTCATTCCCAAACTAAAAGAAATGTAAATTTCTTTTTTGTTTGCATTGAAAATGTTAATTAAGTCATTATACTAATACATCTCTGTTTGGATTATTTCAGGTTATCACATAATGAAACTCAAGCTTTTAATGAAATCTAAGCTTCTATTGACTAATTTTGTGGTAAACATGCTTTACAGTTGTTATACTTTACAGTTTAATTTCTTTCTCCTATGCTTTACAGTTGTGATGTTTCATTTGTTACTTCAGGAATGCTTGATAAGGGGGGGTGCTTCTCAGACGGTGCTGTTTAGAAAAAGGGGTGGTGCTTCAAATTTTGTTTCAATTGGAGATTTTAATTTTGTTTAAAATAAGTTGATGTTTCAGTATTAAAACAAGTTGATGTTGATGTATTAAATTGGTTGATGTTTATGTACTGAACATGATGATGTATTAAACAAGTTTAGGTTGATGTATTAAATAGGTTGAGTTTGTTGTATTCTTCTGTCATGAGACCTTGTTTAAAGGCCAAGGCTTTCTGTGACTGATTCACATATACACTGAAACATAATCAGTCACAGAAACAGGAAGGCCAAAGGATTATCTATTGAGTGGGTATAAGAGTGTTAAATATAGATGAATTTAAACAGTGACCAGGATCAGCCATAACTAGTAAATCAATTATTCACATTGAATGATTGAATCATCATTTTTGAACAAAACACAATATGTGAAGTGAATCATGATCAATTTACAATTCGAATATCATTGATACACAACAATTACAAACTATTCTCATCTTTGTTTTGAAAAATAAGTACTCATGATCTGACAATACATGAAAGACTGCGAAAGATGTAGATCTATAACAGTAAAGTTGACAACCAATACTTCTCAAGTCATTCCAAATCTCATAGCCGCTGTCATCATCTTCATTGGAATCATCTTCGGACGACTCACTCTTCATTCCCATAAGAAGTAATATTCGCTCGTTCTGTTTGCGCATTAGCCCCCTTTGCATCATGTTATCACCGAAGAAGTATGATAAGAAGCGCAATAGTCCCCTTATCACATAAGAAGTATGATAAGGCGCAAAGAAAGAAAGCACAATAACCAAAATTCTTCCAAAATTCTAATAGAAGAAGTGATAAATATTACTAACTGCACTCTGAATGAATTTCAAAGTTATTTCATCTTCTGTTGATATTGTATCAAATTAACATTCAAAGGACAAAGAGCCTACCTCATTGATGCAGTTAATACCTCCAGTTATTGTGAACTGTAATTCGGGAAAGTCACGTAATAGAGTAAAGTAGTACTCATACCTGCAGATACAAATATAAGACTTCATCAACATATTTAAAAAAAAAAAAACATAGGTTCACCATCCAAAAACATAAAAAAGTAATTTGATTGTGATAAAGATACATCACAGTCAAACATTGGAAGGATAAACAAAATGGACTGTTGATGCAACAGATGTCATTTCGCCCAAGTCCATAAAGATCTTCAGTAGATGGCATGCAAACATATCAATTGGTAAACCCAATAGAAGGATAAGCAAGATAGAAATACATAAAGATAACTAAAATACAAGAGAAAGATGACTAAAAGATTTGAAATAAGATCAGAAAAGTGACTAATGGATCATTATGCTAGTGTAGATGGAAAAATAGGGGAATTCACCTCTTCAGCTGGATTTTTTTAGGACTGTTGCTTGATGCCCGAGTCTCCCTTTTATCTCGAAGGACATGAAATTGGATTAAGTGTATCAGCTCTCTATTAAAAAACACAAAGAATAGTATATACTTACAAGGCCCAGCCAGGATTGAATTCGAAACGGATGTCATCACTTTCTTTCCAAAGGGTAGCCAATCCGAAAGTTTACAAGTTCCCTTGACATTCAAAGCTGATGCTAAAACTAGGCATGGAGTGGAGCACTTTATTGGAGCATACAAACCAACATACAGAATAAATTCTATTGTGACCTTTATGAGAATATATATGGACAAATAAAGAATGATGTGATATCCATTTATTCCATATGTACAACTTGGAAATAAATAAAGTTAGCTAGAAGGCATTGCCTTTTGCAGTTTTTAAGGCAAACAAAAACCAACAACCAAAAAAGGAACCACCTAGCAAATAATCTCATTGTAACGCCCCAGGCTTACACAACAAGAAATTGTCCGCTTTGCCCCTAAATGGACTCACGGCTTTAAAACGCATTTTGGTGTGTAAGAGATGTGCTCACATATAAGCACAGACTATCTCCTCCCATTAGGCTATGTGGGACTAAGCACCCTCACCCTCACCCAATCCATGGGCCTCTTGGGACTCTTGGGCCTGACCCAGGCATAACAATCACCCCCCCTTAATAGGCCACACATCCTCGTGCGGGGCCACCCACACCCACCATCACGTAATGAACACGCTCTAATACCAATTCAATATACATCGGGAACAACTCAATTTATATATCCACACTATCATATATATGGGTCCTCTACATGCCAAAGAAATGACCAACACCTTCTATACAGGTCTAGTGCTCCAGAAATCATTATCTTGATCGTTACTACACGAGATCCACCAATCTAAGTCCTTAACCTGAAAAGGGGAAATAATGAGGGGTGAGCTACAACACGCTCAGTGAATGGACTATCATTATCCCGTTAGTATAGTTGTATTCAAAATATCATAATCATAATATGCCCACACAGACATGTAATATATCAAAAGAGTAAATATACAAAAGGCCACCAAGACATGCAATAATACATATATACAATCCTATCCAACATGATGCATGCAACACCACAAACACGCATGTTCGTTTTCGCAGCACTTAGCTCGTGGGGCCTTTCACAGGCATGGCCACGTAGACATAGCCACGAAGACTTGGGTCCTACGTTCCCGGACCTGGCCATGAGACGTACGCCCACCTAGACATTGGCCAACAAGACCGAGCCACCTAGACGAAATGTATGTATTTACTAATTTACCACATCTTCAAACAAAAAAAAGACAGAGCATGTACGATCTCAAAATACAAACCATAATGATGCATATATACCAAAAGCATGCTCATATTTTTATATCAAAACTAGCAGTCATATTCCATAAAATAAGTTGGTCCTAGCATGAATACATAATATATTCTTTGAAATCTACATGTGAGACTCAATTCCACTCATCTCTAGTCCTCGCAATACAAATTGATGCACGTGCATGAACAGCACACACTCGCACATGAAAAACCTAGCATAACAATTATGCAATAATAAATAAAAAATCATTCAATAATGACCCAAACAACTGACAAACAACTTACAACAACACTTGGCCCAATAATCCCAAGAGCTCATACCTAATAGACCCACAATCCGCAATTCACCTCAAAGGCCTAACGAAAATCCTAACTCTGAATAAATATTAAAATATTCATATACTCAAAATGATCCGATAATCAATATCCATTTATTCCTTAAGGCCCACATAATCGATCAATCATCGAATAAATACTTCGACAAATAATCCACTACAACTCCAATGATCCACTAAAGCTCCACTGCAACTCCAATGATCCAAATAACTCAATCCAAATAACTCTGAATAAATATTAAAATATTCATATACTCAAAATGATCCGATAATCAATATCCATTTATTCCATAAGGCCCACATAATCGATCAATCATCGAATAAATATTTCGACAAATAATCCACTACCACTCCAATGATCCACTAAGGCTCCACTACAACTCCAATGATCCAAATAACTCAATCCAATCAATTTACATCCAAATAACAATAATATCCAATTAATATTCATTGATCCCACTAAACCAAATTAATTGATTTAAGATCCAATTTGAGTCACCAAGATCAATAAAATCATCAAAACCCACAAATCAAATTATACTCATTAAACATCAATTTGGGATCTCTTTAATCTCTAAAATTCATCAAACTTGGTCATGAAGCTAAATAATTGAATGGGCGCATCTATCCCCACCAACCGTTTTTCTTACCCCACCAATCGAAAAAAAAAAATCGGTGTTTGTCTGTTCCCACCGATCCAGGTCGACCGAATTTGGTCGGCATTTCAGGTTTTGGACGACCGTAATTGATCGCAATTTCAGGCTTTGGGCGACCGTAATTGGTCGAACAGGGTTCAGAACTATATCTACCTATTTTTTGTAAACAAATAAATTTTTGGATTTATCCATCATAATCTATATTTATTCTTTTATCCAAACAACAGCTAAGGGGCCGAAAAAAATATAAGTAGGTATACTTTCAATTAATTCAAAATTTTATAGAAAAATATCTTATTAGACAAATATATATCATTTTTAAGCTTCGTTTGAATTCGTAATTAAGAGGATTCTTCGTTTAAAAACAAAAAAACATATCAGTTCATCCAAACACATTATATATTTGGCTTTTGAAAATTTGTCTGTCACTTATGTAAAAAAAAATTGTTCTTATATTCTACATTTAAGAATAATAATTGATTCTCCTTACATTACAACTCAGACTTGGAGTGGTATGAAGGATTCAAGGAAGATATACGTCATAAGATCAGTGTTTGCATATGCGGTATGCGGTTTGCGTGCGGCTGAGGTACCGCACAGAGTATATGCGCTATGCGGGAGTATATGCGGGAGTATATGCGGTTCTATAATTTTTTATTAATAAAAAATAAATATATGATAATGATTTCTAAACAAGAGATATTATGGTAAATTTTAAAGATATCACAAATTAGATATAATTTTTATCACATTTTTAATAATACATTATAACATTAATATCATGAACAACAATTAAAAATATGTTAAAAAACAACTTTAAAAAAATATATTCACAAATCATTTTTTTTTATGTGATACTTGTGGTTGTGGATAAGCATAAGCACCATGTGAACTAATTATATAAACCCATGTCTTATTATCACATTAGCATTCTATATAAACATAGCTAAATATGTTTTAAGTTGATCCCTCCCAACCTATGTGTCACTTTCTCATTAAACAAAAACACATGTCACATTTTCATTTAAAATAAAAAAAACCAATGTGTACCACTTCATCGTCCACTGTTATCAATTTGAGAGGATAGAAAAACAGAGCATTAGAGAGGGTGAGAGACCGAGAGAGGCAGATAAGATTGAGAGGGCTGAGAGAGAGAGGGAGAAGAAGGTCGAAGAAGAAGCCGAGATTGGAGGGCAGCGGCGGCGTCGTCGTCGTCGATCGGAGGACGTCGTCCATGAAGAGGCCGATCTTGGAGGACATCGTCGTCGATGAAGAGGTCGATCTTGGAGGACGTCGTAGTCGATGAAGTCGTCGCTGTCGATCAAGAACTGAAGGTCTCGAAGAGATTGAAGAAGGAGTGATGAAGTAGGGGTTGAAAACTAGGGCCGACGAGTTTTGTTTGCCTTTTTTTTTTTTGTTTTAAGTGACAGTGTTATATATGTGTCACTTTTAACCTGCTGGTAACCGTTGGAGCGTCCTGGCAGTTTTTTTATTTTTTTTCGGTTTTCGATCGGAACCGCTAATTTTTGGACTGTTAGCTATCGTCCTGAGTTAGAGGACTCCGATTGGAAATCTAACTGCATATTTGGTGTCCTGGTGTCGTTTTAGACCTCTCACGAAAATTTCGTTGAATTCCGGTAACGTTTTCAAAATTTCACAGTTCCGGGGCGTATCCGGGTATTTTAAGTCGCTCGCTATATAAGTGGAAGCTAAAAATATCCTGGCACTATTCATCATCCCCTACCTTGAGCCCTCTCTCTCCTCTCCTCCGTTTTTCTTCCATTTGAGGCCCTTAGACCCCTCAAAGCTTAAAAGTTAAAACCTAGGAACCGATCTACACCCCGGTGGCTTCAAATCCCTTTTCCGGCGAGATTTGCCCCTCCGTCCGCCCTCTCTTCTCCTCTGTTTTGAGCCATCTCGGTGGCACAGGTAGATCCGGGCGTTGGAAACCTTTTGGGAGAGGTTTCGGTGAGCGGAGAGCAACCGGATTTCCTTTCCTCCCCTTGGTAAGCCTCTTTTTCCTCTCTTTCTTGCTTAGATGTATGCTAGGAGGGTGGAAATGGGGTTGGGTGGAGGTTGGCGGCGGTGGGTGGCCGCCGGAGGGCTGTGGGAGGCGGTCGGAGGCTGTGGTGGTGGTCGGAGGTGGGTGGTAGAGGAGCTCGGGCTGGCAGGCGTGCAGCTCGGGCGGGCGGGCTGCTGTCTTGGGCAGGGTAGCAGCGCAGAGTGGTGCAGGTGCAGTGGTTGGCGCGGGCGCGCGCGCGTGCGAGCGGGCGTGCACGCGTGCTGCGCTCGGGCGGCGCTGGGAGCCAGCAGGGCTGGGCGTGCGGGCGCTCGGCTGGCGCTGGAGGCCAGCAGGGCTGGGCGTGCGCGCTGGGCAGGCTGGCAGGGTTAGCTCGGGTAGGCTGGGAGCAGGTGCACCAGTTTGCTGGACGCGCGCGCGCGTGCGCGCGGGTGCGCGCGCGGGCGTGCGCTCGGGGGGTGCAGGGAGATGCGTACGGGTAGGCTAGCTGGGCTGTGCGCGCTGGCAGGCCGGGCGAGGAGGATGGGCGCGCAGGCGAGCAGGGCAGGGGCGCTCGGGCATCAGGCGGGCAGTGCCCCGGGCGTGTAGGCGAGCGGTGCTCGGGCCACTCGGCGACACGCGCAGGCAGGCAACGCGGGCAGCAGCGTGGGTAGGCTGGCAGGCGCGCTGGGCGCGTGCTGCCAGGCGCGCTGGGCGCATGTTGCGCGTGCGTGCGCATGGGCGCTGGGTGAGGGTCCCGGGTGCTGGGCGCAGAGCGCTGGGCGCTGGGTCGCGGGTACCGGGTGCTGGCCGAGGGTGCTGGGCGCTGGGCGCTGGGCACCGCTGTGGGGCGTGCGCGCGGGGCGCTGGGCAGAGGCAGGCGTGCGCGCGGTGTGGGAGCTGGTGGTGCGCGCGGGGTGCGCGTGGGGCGGAGCTGGCGGTGCACGCGAGGTGCGCGCGGGGCGGAGCTGGCGGTGCGCGCGGGGTGCGCGCGGGGCGCTCGGCGTGCTCGTGTGTGTGCGCGGGGAGCGCGGGGGTGCGCGCGGGCTGCTGCGGCGGGGCGCAGTGGGCGCGGTGCACCGGGTGGCTCGGCTGCGGGTCCAGGGCGGCGGGCAGGGGCCCGGCTGCGCCTGGGCGCGCGGGCTGAGGCGTGGCGGCGCACCCGAGGGGTCGGGTGGCCGTGCGGGTGGTTGCCGGTGGTGCGGGAGTGTGCCGGAGTGCTCGGGCTAGCGTGCGTACGTGCCGTATGTACGTTTGCCCGAGTATGGGGTATTTTTGGAGTAGTTTAATGTATTGTTGGGTATTTTTAGTGTGTTTGTGGATTTTACTCACCGTATAAATGCCTGTCTTGCAGATCTTGACGGACGGTCGCGCGACGACCCGGATTTCGGTGAGTGGGACAATCCAACCCAGTAGAGAGGCGTTATACGCATTTTGGGCGTATACCGACCTCTCCTGGGGCACCATGGATGTATATTAACCAGCAGTAATATGTAATCCATGTTTGTATGATTTAAATGTAGAATGCATGTTACCCTAGACTCTGCATGTTAGGGACTTGCACCCTTAGGATATGTGTATGAGCCATGCACCATGTCCCCCGTTTCCATGCTAGGAAGCCCGACCGATGCATGTGCCCTACTAGTTTATTTATTAAATTAAATGCTAGTATTTGTTAAATTGCATGTTATAGTGAATATTATAGGGGAGGGGCCTTGCGAGGACAGCGGTGAGACCCGGGTTAGGGTACACCGTGTTCCTTGTTTGGTTGTCGGGGTGTCCTATAACGGGAACTCACGCTGCCCTCCCGAGTTTCTTTCCCCCAATGATATTCCACCCTTGTTATAACCTTATGCATGTTCCCCGCATCGTAGTTATGCGCCCTGGTGGGTTCTGAGGAATTCAGAACAGTAGTGTTGTTATGATGTGTTGTCTGCGGATCTGAGTGGATCATATGCGATGGATAGGCTATTCTGTTCCCTTCGTTGGATCCGTGTAGAGGCTACCTCAGCGTTAGACAGGTTGTCCTGTGCAGGGGCTCCCAGTAGTAGGCGCCTCCTGATTTGGTAGAAGGACTGTGCTGAACATGGGAGTGGCCAAACGACCTACGGAGTGGGGAGAGACTATCGGTGGACCAAGGGTGACCAACAGCCTAGTCAGTCCCAAGAGCCTATGTCACCCGTTGTAGGGTGAGGGTGAGGGTGTAGTGGGTTGGCGATGAGCGACCCGCTGGATTTGTCTATGGATGATTGTCAGTCCCAATATCCTATGTCACTCCTGTTGAGGGGTGAGGGTGAGGGTGTAGTAGGTTGGCGATAACGACCTGCTGGATTGGTGTAGTTAGTCCCAATATCCTTGGTCACCCCTTGAGGGTGAGGGTGAGGGTGTAGTGGGTTGGCGGAAGCAACCCACCGGATTTGTGATTGGATTTTGATTAGTCCCAATATCCTTGGTCACCCATTGAGGGTGAGGGTGAGGGTGTAGTGGGTTGGCGTTAGCGACCCACTAGTTTGAGGAATTGTTGTTATTTGTGGCTATGGTAATGTGGTTGTGGATGTTAAGAACTATCTGGTGGTGGTCAATATTGTCTGTGATGCATGGGTTGTGCCGTTCACTGAGCGTGTGGCTCACCCCTCGCACAATATTTTTCTTCAGTGTCATCTGAGTCGGATCTGGAGGAGGAGCTCCGCGAGGGACTTCATCAGTAGCGGAGTAGCGCCACGTCCCGCGAGTATCAGAGGCTATCAGCATCCCTTGTGCCTGTATGTATTATTTTCCGTGCTTGGGCACGTGTTTGTGTTGTATTTGGATGTCTTTGTATGTATATTGGCTCTCACAGGACATGTGATTATGTATGGAGTCTGTAGTGTGTTTTAATTACAGATTCAGTCTTTAGCTTCCGCATTTGGTGTATATATCATGTCAGCCCTGCTCTTGTTGTCTGTGTGTCATTCTGGCTGCTTGTGTATGATATTATTGACCTCCTGTGTAGATTCTGATATTTTATATACACTTGCCGCGTACCGGGGACGCCCGGGGCGTGACAGACAGGTCTTGTGCACCCGCTTAAGCGGGCGCATATGAGGGATCGAACCGCATATGCGGCCTCGACCCGCATACGGGCGTTTTTTGCCGGAGGCGGTTCGATCGGCTGACCGAACCGCCTGTGCGGCCGCTTATGCAGCCGCACAGAGCGCATATGAGAACCTTGCATAGGATTATGTTTCCAAGAAAAAAAATTATAAACTTTATTACAAATTCTGTTCGACCAAGTTCGGTCGCCCGAAACCTGAAATGATGACCAAGTCCGGTCGCCCAAAACCTGAAATGGCGACCAAGTCCGGTCGTCCAAAACCTGAAGTGGCGACTAAATTTGGTCGACCTGGCCGGATCGGTGGGAAAAGATAAAACACCGGTTTTTTTTTTCCGATTGGTGGGGTAAGAAAAAAGCTTGGTGGGGATAGCCGCGCCCTTTGAATTCTAAGAAACTGCACAAAAATCTTTGAAAAATCATAACTTTCTACCCGTAACTCCAAATTGGACGATTCATGATTCGTTGGAAAGATATTTTTGAAATCTATTTCTGTTTGTGAAATAAAGTTTTTCCAGAAAAGATTTCTTCAAGGTCAAAAATATGATTTAACGTCTAGGTATATAATCAATCCGAAAATAACCCTTAAATCCCCAAAACAAATAAATCTAGTTTGATCTTAAGAAATCCTTCAAGATCCATTGAAATCTAATAAAAACATAATCTATTTTAAATCAATCAAATGCTAACCTTAATCCATCAACCTGCTTCCCCAAATAATCGATTGACACAATCATCTCTTAACCAAAAATAAATTGAAACACTAAACAATAAAAATCAATAGAGAATGATTTCTCACCTTAGTACTCGATAGGTGGAGTTAGGTTATCACTACCCTTCATGTCTCATTAGAAATATGATACAAACCCTAACCCAAAACGTGGGTTTTTACTAAATTACAAAACGATCCCTCAACTATTCCAGGTTCACAAAAAGGCCCTTATCTGATTTACAAAAAGATTCCTGTATGATTTACAGACAGGTCCCTAAAGGCTATTAAAAGATTTTCTAGATTCGCAACTAGATCCCTGGTCCCAATAACTTGACACAAAATCCTAAAAACCTAATTTCTCAAACTCCGAATCTCACCAATTTTCAACCAAAGTATTTTGAGACTATAAAGATCTCTATAAAAATATAAAATAAATATTTCAATATCAATTTATAATTATTATAATTATAAATCAAATTGATCTCATTTGACCCACTGCCAAAACTGGAAAAAAATGAAATAACTTAATTTCAATTAAATTTTTTATTATATATTTAAAATAAATATATAAAGCTAAAAATACAGAGACGTTACACTTATCATCTCAGGTGTACCAATCATTAATTATCTGTTTTTCTCCACAGTGGAACACAATCTTTTATTACCTGCAAAATCGAAACAGCCATGTAATGTAAACAGCCATGTAATGTGCAGAAGACCATAGTATGAGATCTTGTTGGATGTAGTCCTTGCCTAGACAAGATTTCGGAGGCTACAAGCTCTGAAGTGAAAACTGTGACAGCAGATAAGAAGATTCCGTGGTCATTTGTGACTTCAAACTTCAGCCTTGTCATTGTAACTTGGCTGATAATGTCCTATTATGGTTAGAACAAATGCATGAATACATCTATATCAAGTAAAACTTGGATCAGACCAACTATGGAATCAAGAATCGCATGAAATCAAGCTTTAAAAAAGGAAAAAAAAAATGGAGGTTCATGATTTAAACAGATTTAGTGTAAAAAAAAAAAACACATACACACAAATTCGATCAACTCTAAAAAAATTCTAGTAAGAAAATCACATATATTCGGGGAGATGAAATTCAACAAAAATCATACACATACAAGCATATTTAGACAAAAATATTCACACAGATACACAGATAGATGAAATTCAAAAAAAAATGTTTGAGGGAGAGAGAGGAAAGACCGGAGGATGGTCGTCGATGGGGTTGCAGAGGGGGTGGCCGATGGGGTCGCACCAGGGGACGTGGAGGGGGTTGCCAAGGGGGGGGGGGGGGCGTCGGGGAGTCGTAAGGTGGTCGTCGATGGGGTCGCACCAGGGGACGTGGAGGGGGTTGCCAAGGGGCATCAACAGGGTCGCAGTCGCCAGGGTCCATGCAGTCGTCGACGGAATTGCAGTCACCAGGGTCCGTGACATCGTCGTCGGGGTCGCAATCACTGATTTGGTCAGATCTGACCAAATATGTGTGAGCGAGAGAGCGACAGAGAGAGAGAGAGATCCCGTGCGAGAGAGAGAGAGAGACAGCGAGAGGTTTTTTTTTTTGTTTTTTTTTAAAAAAAACGTGAACCGTGCGATCGCGAGATCAGCGATCGCACGGTCCCAAGCTGGGGAGCACGATGGGGTGCACCGTGCGCATGGTCGCACCCCATCACGCCCTATATATATATATATATATATAATGATTCCGCATGATTGAAAAATATGATTATAATATTTGTAAACATGTTAATTCAGATCCTAAATGATATTATGATTTATTTTACACCAAATTCCTATCTAGGTTAATGTGCTAGGTTAATTAGAAGCTATTCATGTGATAAATTAAAGATCTAACAATATAATATTATGAATAATGGAAGCTCTGTAAACAAAGTCAAGCAACAAAGATTTACATGTTTAAATTAAAAGAAACACAAAGATTTACATATATGGTGGGATGAAGATTCAAGATTGCCTGGTATTGCAATTGGCAAAGAGCACTTGCCCACTACATGCTGGATAATATATTTATATATATCATTTTATTATTTTCTAAAGCCAACGGTTTAGTCATGCCGTTTTCTTAATTCACTGCAGACCATGATGTGTTGTAAGTTTGAAAAAACTAGACATAGCCTTTTGACTAATGTGTGTGTAGATATGGATGGCGATGAGGTCACCGATCTGATCTTACTGGAAAATGTTCTAGCTTTTTAAATATCTGTTGGGACCAGTTTGGAAAGGAACAATCAAATCCCTCTCGAGTTTAAGATGGATTTAAAATGTGATTTTGTTTCTGAGTTTGAGTTTAGGTTGGACTTATGAGGAGTAAACCACACTCTACCAAGAGAGTCATCCAATGATGATGGTGGTGGTGGTTGTTGTTCAATTGTTTTTTTTTTTTTTTAATTTAATTTCAAAATTTTAAGTGTATCTAATTTTTTGTTCAAGAAACATAATGTATAAGCCAATAAAATGATGAATTATATTATCCATATAAATCCTTTTGAATTTTGTTATTCGATCTATTATATTCCACAAATGTATATAAGGGAGGCTACCTGTCATCACATGTTATAAATCATACATGTCAACTCATTTTTACACTTTTTATAAACATTATTAACATCTTATAGTTTTATCGCAACTTATTGATCATCAATCAAACAAAAAAAAAAAATTCATTCTACGTTTCCTAATGATAATACTACCTAACAAAATAAAAAAATGTCTTATTCCAATTATATAGTTATCTATACTAAAAAATTATCTATCCTGAAATTCAAATATAGAGCATCAACATATGAAAGACACTGATTAGTCAGGACCTTATCTAGAGATCAATTACAAATCTTTTAGCCCATGTTTGGTTTGGGAATTGGGGGTTGAATAAATAGGAATAAGGTGGAATAGTGATAAAATGAATGTTTGAAAGACTCTAATAAAAGAGAATCTGTATGTCAGAATTAACTGGTATAAAGTAATATAATTATTCTTTCTACTCCTGAAATTAAGTTATTTCAGGTTATTCAACTATCCACACTTTATTCACATTTTATCAACAATTTATCAATGGTCAACCAAATAACAAAATTTTTATTATTACATTACTCAACCCACCTATGGGATGTGACATTATATTATTAGCTCCTAATAGCTATA
Source organism: Acorus gramineus (assembly GCA_030737835.1). Classification (NCBI taxonomy): domain Eukaryota; kingdom Viridiplantae; phylum Streptophyta; class Magnoliopsida; order Acorales; family Acoraceae; genus Acorus; species Acorus gramineus. The sequence goes on from JAUJYN010000015.1 coordinate 1,477,672, forward strand.
TTGGGATAGATAACAGTCCAGGTTGAATAAGCAAATTTTTGTTTGGTTGCTTTTTCTGTTATTCTCATTGGAAAATATAAAAATGACTTTTTTGTTGCTCGGTTTACATTAGATAAAGTGATGATAAATGGTTAATAAAGAATGAATAAGAGTTTATGATTTTTTAAATGATAACTATACCCTTGGGATAGTGTGAGAGATGTATAATTAATTTGATAGATGTGACAATTTTTATAATCTATGTGAGACTGTTAGGTGAGATAAATTTTTTAAAATGACAGTGAAGAATATTTTTATCCATTGGCATAGATAAATTCTGACAAACAATTCCAACATTTCCTAAGAATAGTTATTATACCTTATCCTAGTTTATTTAGACATATCTATCGGGGTTTATTCTATCAAAACAAACAACTTTTTTAAGTTGTTCTCATGTATTCTTCCTTCTTCACATCTTATGTTCCATGCTATACAGGGGAAACGAGAATAATTAAAAACGCAACTAAATAAAAATTCACTCATTTATTATATATACTAGAATAGTTATAAATTTGATAATAACTTAATTCTCTATCCAGATGGGGGTTTAGGATACATTTTTAGGTTTTATTGTTTTTTAAATTGCAAATGAGTTTTGATATATAACAAAATCTAAATAAAATCAAACATAACTTCACACAAATCTATGCATCCACACTTTTTGGGACGGGTGCGGTTATAGCCACCCCATAAACTCTCCTACCCACCCCTTTTACTTCCCCGCCCAGGCATATACCTCTACTTCATAAGCCCACCCTTATATAAATATTCAACTCAAATCATTTCCATCCCACCCCATTCACTATTCCAGAAAGCCATGGACCATGTCGAATGAAATTAAACACGGAAGACATGGAGCATATCAAACGGGATGCAAAACACTTCAAAGGTTTTTTATTCCAGAAAGCCATTGACCATATCGAACCAAATCAAACACGTAAGACATAGAGCATGTCGAACGGGATACAAAACACTTCAAGCCCCCATTTGGAACGGGAATAAGGGATAACCTGGTATAAAGGGGAATAAGGGATAAAGGGTGTTTGGAAACATAGAATAGGCAGGGATAAAGTATGTTAGAATAAATTAGTATAAAGTGGTATATGGATTCCAACTTACCCCTGGAATTAAAGTTATCCTAGGTTATTTCACCTAAGGAATATGTGGGCCCACTGTCAAATCAACTGTCATCACCTCTAATAAATCACATGTCAAATCAACTATTATTATTTTTTCACCTTTTATAAATCCTTATCCATACTTTTTTCACATTTTACTCAAACAACAAAACAGTTATTATTACGTTTACCAACGAGAATAATTCAAAACACAACCAAACACAAAATCATTTTATCTCCACTTATGCCAGAATAAATGTATATCCAAGAATAAGTCCTATTCCCGTTCCAAACGGGGGCCAAATGTTTTTTTTTATTCCAGAAAGTCATAGACCATGTCGAACCAAATCGCACACGAAAGACATGGAGCATGTCGAACAAGATACAGAACACTTCAAAGGTTTTTTATTCCAAAAAGTCATGGACCATGTCGAATCAAATGAAACATGGAAGACATAGAGCATGTCGAACGGGAACACTTCAAATGTTTTTTATTCCAGAAAGCCATGGACCATGTCGAACAAAATTAAACACAGAAGACATGAAGCATGTCAAACGGAATACAGAACACTTCAAAGGTTTTTGATTCCAGAAAGCCATGGATCATGTCGAACCAAATCACACACGGAAGACATGGATCATGTCGAACCAAATCACACACAGAAGACATAGAGCATAGAGCATGTCGAACGGAGAGAGAGAAAGTACGCGGGATTTATTATTTTGATTGTGGGGTTGGTAATTTATTTATAGGAGATGTGTGGGGTGGGTAATGTTTAGGGTGGGTAGGGTGTACTATTGGGGTGGGTAATGTTGGGATTGGTTAGGTGTGAGAAAAAAAATGTAACTAAAAACATTTTTATTTATAAATAAAAAGGGTGGGTAGGAGAGTTTATGGGGTGGCCATAGCAACACCCTTTTGGGACTCCATGAAATATTAAAAGAGGAGATTTAGTTATATTTTTACACTATCTTATGATTCTGTTATGGTAGTGTTTTACTTTAGAATATTCTAACCTCAGAAAATTAAAGATCCAACAAGCAACAAAGATTTACATGACATAGGATGAAGATCGGCCTGTCTTATCATTGGCCAAAAAGAGAGCACTTTCCCACCAATCCACCTTACATAGATAATTATTTTGAAAAACAAATACACGTAGCCCTATTACAACCTCAACTGCAATCTATTTTTTTTTTTTATAAAATTATACACTCACCATTTGAAGTACATGTTATTATATGAAATAAAGTATATATTGAAATACATTAGTGTATTTTATTTTCATAGTGAAAAAAAAAAATAGACTACAGTATATAATATGATAGTGCAGTATATACTACGTTATTATAGCGTATGGGGCTGTAAAACAGACCATAAAACGGACTATGTGTATCAGCACTCAATTATTTTATATTCATTTTATCATGATTTTCTAAAGTCATATTTAGGCCCTGTTTGGTAACACGATTAGGGATGATTATGCTTTTAATTAAGTAGAAAGTTTCAACGTATTATCAAACGGGTTTCAGGAAGCAAGCTTAATTAAAAAGTTACTTATAGCTTTCAGTGCAAAATTGTTGTTTTTTAAAAAACACAAAAAATACACTTTCTATTAATTAAAGTCTATTTAAGCCCCTTTATTCAAAATCTTATTTTTCAAATATACTTTTAAATGGGTCAGTGCCATTGGCTTAATTCACTCAAGGCCGTGATATTTTGTTCTATGTCCAGGGCGGCTGTCCCCGGGACGCGGCAAGTGTATATATAATATTAGAATCTACACAGGAGATCAATAATATATCATACACAAACAACTAGAATGACACACATGCAACAAAAGGCTGACATGATATATACACCAAATGCGGAAGCAAAAGACTGAATCTGTAAATAATCATACTACAGACTCGATACTCAATCATCTGTCCTGTGAGAGCCAATATACACAAATACAACTGAACATATACAAACACGTGCCAAGCACGGAAATCAAATACATACAATCAAGAAGGGATGCTGATAACCTCTGGCACTCGCGGAAACGTGGCGCTGCTCCGCTACTGAAGGAATCCCTCGGAAAGCTCCAACTGCTGCTCCGGCTCTAGCTCAGGCTCAGTGACCATTGGGGAAAAACATATGCGAGGGGTGAGCCACACGCTCAGTGAACAACACAACCCATGCATCACAGACAATATTTACCACCATTCCATTATTTATCCAGCCTCTAAGACATAACAACATAATCTAGTGGTTCGTATCTCGCCGAACCACCACACCCTCACCCTCACCCATCAATGGGTGACATAGGCTATTGGGACTGATAATCATCCAACCACAAATCCAGTAGGTCGCTCATCGCCAACCCACTACACCCTCACCCTCACCCATCAATGGGTGACATAGGATTTTGGGACTGACTAGGCTGTTGGTCACCCTTGGTCCACCGATAGTCTCTCCTCCACTCCGTAGGCCGCTTGGTTTTCACCCACAACTTCGGCCCAGTCCGAAACCAAATCAGGAGGCGCCTACTGATGGGAACCCTTGGAAGGGACGGCCTTTCTAACGCTGGGGCAGTCTCTACCGGATCCAACGAAGGGGACAGAACAGCCTATCCATACGCATATGATCCACTCGGATCCGCCGACAACACATCTCTACAACTCAAATGTCATGAACTCTTCAGAGTTCCTCCAGCGCGCATAACCAAGATGCGGGGATCATGAACAATAAAAGCAAGGTTGTAATATCATTGGGGGAAAGGACTCGGGAGGGCGGCGTGAGTTCCCGATATAGGATACCCCGACAACCAAACAAGGAACACGGAGTACCCTAACCCGGGTCTCACCGCTGTCCTCGCAAGGCCCCTCCCCTATAATATTCACTAACATGCTAATAATCATACAACATTACTTATAATATTATTGGGACTAGAAACCTTGGGAGGGCAGCATGAGGTCCCGATACAGGACATCCCGACAACCAAACAAGGAACACAGAGTACCCTAACACGGGTCTCAATGTTGACCTCGGAAGGCTCCTCCCTATAATATTATCTAAGGCATGCGATTTAACATACACAAGCATTTAATTTAATAAATAAACTAGTAGGACGCATGCATGAAAACAGGGGACATGGTGCATGGCTCATACACATATCCTAAGGGTGCAAGTCCCTAACATGCAAAGTCTAGGGTAGCATGCATTCTACATTTAAATCATGCAAGCATGGATTACATATTACTGCAGGTTAATATACATCCATGGTGCCCCAGGAGAGGTCGGTATACGCCCAAGTGCGTATAACGCCTCTCTACTGGGTTGGATTGTCCCACTCACCCCTATCCGGGTCATCGCGCGACCGTCCGTCCAGATCTGCAAGACAGACATTCAAAATGGTGAGAACAATGCATAAAAATACCCAAACATACAAAACCAACAACTAAACACCTAACACTCGGGCAAACGTGCATACGACCCGTACGCACGCTAGCCCGAGCACCCCGGCAACCACCCGCACGGCCACCCGACCGCCCGGGCGCACCGCCGCGCCTCGGCCCGCGCACCCCGCACCGCCGGACCTCCCGGGTGCACCGCGCGCCCCCTGCGCCCCAGCGCAGCCGCCCGCGCACACCCCGCATGCCTCGCGCTGGCCCGCGAGCACCTCGCGCGCAGCGCCTCACCCCGCACGCACCCCGCGCGCACCACCTCGCCCCGCGCGCACCACCTCGCTCCGCGCGCATCCACCACTGCGGTGCCCAGCGCCCAGCGCTCAGCACCCTCACCCAGCACACCCGGTATCCGCGACCAGCTCCCAGCGCTGAGCGCCCAGCACCCGGGACCCTCACCCAGCGCCCACGCGCACGCACGCGCAACACGCGCCCAGCGCGCCTGGCAGCACGCGCCCAGCGCGCCTGGCAGCACGCGCCCAGCGCGCCTGCCAGCATGCCCACGCTGCTGCCCGCGTTCCCTGCCTGCACGCGTCACCGAGTGGCCCGAGCACCGTTCGCCTGCACGCTCGGCACTGCTCGCCTGATGCCCGAGTACCTCCTGCCCTGCTCGCCTGCGCGCCCAACCTGCCAGCCCGGCCTGCCCGCGCGCACCCCCCGAGCGCACGCCCGCGCGCGCGCCTGCGCGCACGGCTCGCGCGCCCGGCAACTGGTGCGCCTGCTCCCAGCCTACCTGGCTAGTCCTACCCAGCCTGCCCAGCCCTGCTGGCCCCCAGCGCCACCCGAGCGCACGCTCGCCCAGCCCTGCTGGCCCCCAGCGCCACCCGAGCGCACGCAAGCGCGCACGCCCGCGCGCACGCGCGAGCGTGCCCGCGCCAGCCGCTGCGCCTGCTGCCCTGCCCGAGACAGCAGCCTGCCAGCCCGAGACCATCCCCCACCCATACCCGAGCACCCTACCACCACCCACCGACCTCCGACCACCTCCACAGCCCTCCGACGGCCACCCACAGCCGCCGACCTCCACCCAACCCAAAACCCACCTCCTAACATCCATCTAAACAAGAAAAGAGGGAAATAGGGCTTACCAAGGGGAGGAAGGGAAGTCCGGACGCTCTCCGCGCGCCGAAACCTTTCCCCAAAGGCTTCCACCGCCCGGATCTACTCCCACCTCCGAAATGGGCCAAAACAGAGGAGAAGAGAGGGCGGACGGAGGGGCTAATCTCGCCGGAATCGGGATTTGAAACCACCGGGGTGTAGATCGGGACCCGATCTACACTTCCTAGGTTTTAGGTTTTTAGGTTTGAGGGGTCTAGGGGGCTCAAAAGTGAGAAAAGGAGAGAGGAGAGAGGGGAAGGGTTGGTAGGGATGATGAATAGTAATCGAAAATTAGATCCCACCTTTATATAGTGTGCGACTTAAAAACCCAGATACGCCCCGGAACTGCGAAATTTCGGAACGTTACCGGAATTCGATGAAATTTTCGTGAGAGGCCTAAAATGGCACCAGGACACCAAATATGCAGTTAGATTTCCAATCGGAGTCCTCTAACTCAGGACGATAGCTAACAGTCCAAAAATTAGCGGTTCCGATCGAAAACCGAAAAAAATTGAAAAACTGCCAGAACGCTCCAACGGTTACCAGCAGGTTAAAAGTGACACAAATATAACATTCTTCCCCCCTTAGGAAATTTTGTCCTCAAAATATGCAAAAACATCTAGGAGGGGAAAAGATGCGGATACGCGTCACACCTGGCATCCTTGAGCTCCCAAGTGTCCTCGACACCGGAACGGTGCTGCCATCGCACCTCGACCAACTGGACGGTCTTGGTGCAGAGCCTCCTCACGCGGCGGTCCATGATCTCAATCGACTGCTCCACGAATGACTGTCCGGCTCAGAGACGAGCGGCTCGAACGGGATGACGTGAGCAGGATCGCGGACACACCTTTACCCAACTGCGAACCCACCACTCCAAGACGGAGAGGTAAGAATTGGCGCTGAGGTGAGCCTCCGATAAAACTCCAGGAAGCTCTCCTCGCAAGACGGGGACCACTCGAACCGGACATCCTTCCGAGTAAGGCGGTTAAGAGGAACAGCTATCTTCGAGAGTCCCTCGTCAAGCTTCCTACAATAACCCTCCAACTCGGGAAGCTCCGAATCCTTGCGGGGTTCGACGGCCTACGCCAATTCGACATAGCAAGCGTCTTACCCGGGTCCACAGATATGCCTTCACCAGAAACCACTCAGCCCAAAAGGCCTTAACCTCTAACCAAACTCGCACTTGATCTCTCATCTATCTGATGCTTCCATGGCATCCCTTACCTGGGAAAAGAAACCTCGGGAGGGCACCATGAAATCCCGATATAGGATACCCCGACAACCAAACAAGGAACACGAAGTACCCTAGCCCGGGTTCCAACGCCGACCTCACAAGGCCCCTTAATCCAGAAAGGAACACTGGAAGAAGACATCATTTTAAATAACACCACTAACCCCTCCGGATCATCTACCTCTAGATGATCACCCAACGATGTCCTTCAACATCCACTACAAGACCGGACCCAACATCATTGGGAATGGTCCAACAGAACTTGGGTCACGAGCGACCCGTCTTCGCCTCATCCACACCCTCACTCCCAAAAGGAGACATTTTGGGACTTTGGGAGAGACTTAGACTGCTCTCTACCCCTGGTCCACCGGTAGCCTCTCCCCGCTCCGTAGCTCTCCTGGTCCTCTGACCGGGAGCCTGTCTAACGCCGGGGCTGTACTACGCGGATCCAACGAAGGGGAGAGCGATTCCACGCTCGCGACACCATTCAATAATCTCTTACCGGGTAGCCCCTACCTAGCATACTCCCAAATTCAGTACCCCTCCGACTGCATCGGTGGTACCTACTGATGGGAACTCGCTGCCAGGACGGCTATAACCCGGCTTCCTTAACCCAAACAACCGCTCTTGACACTCACTCATCCAGATACCCCACACACTTGCATAATAACCACCATTACACACACACCTATCCTTATACTAGAGAGCTGGGAACACAAGATGATACCTCGAACCATGACACCCGAAAGCTGCGCCTCCTCGGCCGTAAGCGCTGCAACTCTGCCCTGGACCAACCGCGGCTGTGGAGCAGGAGCACGCCTCGCCGGCTGCTCTGGCTGCTGCTGACGCTGAGGCTGCTCTGCTGCTGCTGGCGCGGAAGCTGCTGCTGCAAGAACTGCGGCTGCTGAGGTGGCACTCGGGGTCGGCCAGCATCAGGGCAATGGTATCTGATATGCCCGATGCGCTGACAATGGAAGCAGCGCCGCTTCTCCGGCTGCATGGACTGGATGGGCACTGCTGCAATGGGTGCTGGATCCCACACTGGCACCGCATCAGCTGGAGGAGAGGCAGCCGCTGACTGATCGAAGCGGGGCCTCTTCTTCTTGCGCTGCCTCTGGTCCTGACTCCCGGAAGGACCCTGATCTGCAGAAGGGGTCGGAACCCCCACCTGGATCCCGAGGTCTCTCTCGACGGTCTTCGCTCGAGACACTAAGTCGGAGTACCTCGTGAAAGCGTGGGCGGTGACGTGCACCCGGATGGCACTGCTGAGACCGAGCTCGAATCGACGGCACCGTGTGTCCTCGTCCATCACCAAGGCCGGAGCAAATCTGGAGAGCCTCGTGAAGCGCGTAGAGTAGTCAGCAACCGACATGGAGCCCTGCGTCAACTGCTCGAACTCCCGCATCACGATCTGGCGCGTCGAGAACGGGAAATACTCGTCCAGAAAATGCCTCCGGAAACCCGCCCAAGAAAGCTGCTCCACTCCCTCTGGGATGTCCACCACTCGGGTAGCCCACCAGTCGGCGGCGTTACCCTTCAGCATAAAGGTGGCCAGGGAGACTCGCTGGCGATCGGTGCAAAGCATGGCCGCGAAGATCGTGTCCACCTCCCTCAACCAACGCTCTGGCGCAAGAGGATCTGCCGACTGCCCATGGAACTCGGGAGGGTGGAGCTTCAGAAAGGCGTTGAGGCCGCTCTGCTGCACTCGCGCTGCCGCCTCTAGCTCCTCCTCCCTCTGCAGGGGACCCTGGACTCCTACCGCCGGAATCGCCACTGGAACTGGGGGTACATCGGGTACCACAGGCGGATCTGCCACCAAGGGGACCTGCGGAACTGCCTCGCGGGTCGCCCTCAGCTCCTGAATCTCTCTAGCCTGCTCTGCCAACATCCGCGTCTGTGTCTCCACCAAATCAGCCAACCAAGCGAAAGCACGCTCCCAAGCAGGAGGCTCCTGCGTCAAGGGCTCTCCGGTAGCATCCTCGTCTCTGGTAGGTCCGGAAACCTTCAAAGACCGAGAGGGACCTCGTCCGCGCCGTCCTCTGCGAGGAGGCATATCAGCACCCTAAGAAAAACAGACACTAGGATCAGAATACTCATATAGAAATCCTAGGACTCATCTCTACGAAAGGAAGACTATTGGCTCTGACAGGACCAGGCTCTGATACCACAAATTTTTGTCACGCCCCAGGGCGGCCGTCCCCGGGACGCGGCAAGTGTATATATAATATCAGAATCTACACAGAAGGTCAATAATATATCATACTCAAACAACTAGAATGACACACATGCAACAAAAGGGCTGACATGATATATACACCAAATGCGGAAGCAAAAGACTGAATCTGTAAATAAACATACTACAGACTCGATACTCAATCATCTGTCCTGTGAGAGCCAATATACACAAATACAACTGAACATATACAAACACGTGCCCAAGCACGGAAATACAATACATATGGTCAAGAAGGGATGCTGATAACCTCTGGCACTCGCGGAAACGTGGCGCTGCTCCGCTACTGAAGGAATCCCTCGGAAAGCTCCTACTACTGCTCCGGCTCTAGCTCAGGCTCAGTGACCACTGGGGAAAAACATATGCGAGGGGTGAGCCACACGCTCAGTGAACAGCACAACCCATGCATCACAGACAATATTTACCACAATTCCATTATTTATCCAGCCTCTAAGACATAACAACATAATCCAGTGGTTCGTACCTCGCCGAACCACCTCACCCTCACCCTCACCCATCAATGGGTGACATAGGCTATTGGGACTGATAATCATCCAACCACAAATCCAGTAGGTCGCTCATCGCCAACCCACTACACCCTCACCCTCACCCTCAACGGGTGACATAGGATTTTGGGACTGACTAGGCTGTTGGTCACCCTTGGTCCACCGATAGTCTCTCCTCCACTCCGTAGGCCGCTTGGTTTTCACCAACAACTTCAGCCCAGTCCGAAACCAAATCAGGAGGCGCCTACTGATGGGAACCCTTGGAAGGGACGGCCTTTCTAACGCTGGGGCAGTCTCTACCGGATCCAACGAAGGGGACAGAACAGCCTATCCATACGCATATGATCCACTCGGATCCGCCGACAACACATCTCTACAACTCAAATGTCATGAACTCTTCAGAGTTCCTCCAGGGCGCATAACCAAGATGCGGGGAACATGAACAATAAAAGCAAGGTTGTAATATCATTGGGGGAAAGAACTCGGGAGGGCGACGTGAGTTCCCGATATAGGATACCCCGACAACCAAACAAGGAACACGGAGTACCCTAACCCGGGTCTCACCGCTGTCCTCGCAAGGCCCCTCCCCTATAATATTCACTAACATGCTAATAATCATACTAATCATACAACATTACATATAATATTATTGGGACTAGAAACCTTGGGAGGGCAGCATGAGGTCCCGATACAGGACATCCCGACAACCAAACAAGGAACACGGAGTACCCTAACACGGGTCTCAATGTTGACCTCGGAAGGCTCCTCCCTATAATATTATCTAAGGCATGCGAATTAACATACACTAGCATTTAATTTAATAAATAAACTAGTAGGACGCATGCATAGGCCGAGGTTTCCTAGCATGAAAACAGGGGACATGGTGCATGGCTCATACACATATCCTAAGGGTGCAAGTCCCTAACATGCAAAGTCTAGGGTAGCATGCATTCTACATTTAAATCATGCAAGCATGGATTACATATTATTGCAGGTTAATATACATCCATGGTGCCCCAGGAGAGGTCGGTATACGCCCAAGTGCGTATAACGCCTCTCTACTGGGTTGGATTGTCCCACTCACCCCTATCCGGGTCGTCGCGCGACTGTCCGTCCAGATCTGCAAGACAGACATTCAATATGGTGAGAACAATACATAAATACTCTAAAATACCCAAACATACAAAACCCACAACTAAACACCTAACACTCGGGCAAACGTGCATACGACCCGCACGCACGCTAGCCCGAGCACTCCGGCAACCACCCGCACGGCCGGCAACCACCCGCACGGCCGCCCGACCGCCCGGGTGCACCGCCGCGCCTCAGCCCGCGCACCCCGCGCACCGCCGGACCTCCCGGGTGCACCGCGCGCCCCCTGCGCCCCAGCGCAGCCGCCCGCACACACCCCGCACGCCTCGCGCTGGCCCGCGAGCACCCCGCACGCCCCGCGCGCGGCGCCTCACCCCGCACGCACCCCGCGCGCACCACCTCGCCCCGCGCGCACCCCGCGCGCACCACCTCGCTCCGCGCGCATCCACCACTGCGGTGCCCAGCGCCCAGCGCTCAGCACCCTCGCCCAGCACACCCGGTATCCGTGACCAGCTCCCAGCGCTCAGCGCCCAGCACCCGGGACCCTCACCCAGCGCCCACGCGCACGCACGCGCAACACGCGCCCAGCGCGCCTGGCCGCACGCGCCCAGCGCGCCTGCCAGCATGCCCACGCTGCTGCCCGCGTTGCCTGCCTGCACGCGTCGCCGAGTGGCCCGAGCACCGTACGCCTGCACGCTCGGCACTGCTCGCCTGATGCCCGAGTACCTCCTGCCCTGCTCGCCTGCGCGCCCAGCCTGCCAGCCCGGCCTGCCCGCGCGCACAGCCTACAGCCTGCCTACCCGCATGCCTCCCCCCTGCACCCCGGAGCGCACGCCCGCGCGCGTGCCCGCGCGCACGGGCTCGCGCGCCCGACAACTGGTGCGCCTGCTCCCAGCCTACCTGGCTAGTCCTACCCAGCCTGCCCAGCCCTGCTAGCCCCCAGCGCCACCCGAGCGCAGGCTCGCCCAGCCCTGCTGGCCCCTAGCGCCACTCGAGAGCACGCACGCGCGCACGCGCGCGCGTGCCCGCGCCAGCCGTTGCGCCTGCTGCCCTGCGCTGCTGCCCTGCCCGAGACAGCAGCCTGCCAGCCCGAGACCATCCCCCACCCATACCCGAGCACCCCTACCACCACCCACCGACCTCCGACCACCTCCACAGCCCTCCGACGGCCACCCACAGCCGCCGACCTCCACCGAACCACAAAACCCACCTCCTAACATCCATCTAAACAAGAAAAGAGGGGAAATAGGGCTTACCAAGGGAGGAAGCGAAGTCCGGACGCTCTCCGCGCGCCGAAACCTTTCCCCAAAGGCTTCCACCGCCCGGATCTACTCCCACCTCCGAAATGGGCCAAAACAGAGGAGAAGAGAGGGGGGACGGAGGGGCTAATCTCGCCGGAATCGGGATTTGAAACCACCGGGGTGTAGATCGGGACCCGATCTACACTTCCTAGGTTTTAGGTTTTTAGGTTTGAGGGCTCTAGGGGGCTCAAAAGTGAGAAAAATGGAGAAGAGGAGAGAGGGGAAGGGTTGGTAGGGATGATGAATAGTAATCCGAAAATTAGATCCCACATTTATATAGTGTGCGACTTAAAAACCCAGATACGCCCCGGAACTGCGAAATTTTGGAAATGTTACCGGAATTCGATGAAATTTTCGTGAGAGGCTTAAAATGGCACCAGGACACCAAATATGCAGTTAGATTTCCAATCGGAGTCCTCTAACTCAGGACGATAACTAACAGTCCAAAAATTAGCGGTTTCGATCGAAAACCGAAAAAAATTGAAAAACTGCCAGAACGCTCCAACGGTTACCAGCAGGTTAAAAGTGACACAAATATAACAGTTTACATAGACTTTCTACTGTTACATATAGAGCACTTTTACATTATGTCATTTTCACATTGCAGATGCAATATTATACATTTTCACAATCTCAAATGCAATAATATATATATATATATATATGTATTGGGTATTTTCATAATTTGATTCTAAATTGTTTGGGTTTTAGTGGTCCTCCCATGAGAAGAGGAAAGTGGTCCTAACATTTAGTCCCACATCGGTTGTTTGTAAAAGGTTTTGAGTGTTTATAAGGAGAGCTCAATCTACTCTAGTGAAGTCTTTTTGGTGAACACCTTATGGTGGACCTTTGATGCGCGCGCGTGTGCAAATTGGGCGTTTTAGGGCGCACTTGGCACTTACGCATCGTCACTAGGAGCTGAAGCCTTTTTTTTTTGGCAAATCGGATGGTGGAGATCGTTTTGATCAGATGCAATCTTGGCCGTCCGATGAAGGAACGTTCAGATGCAATGTGCACCGTTGGATTAACAGTTGGTGGTTATATTAACCAAGAGGTGCCATTGGAAGGGATCCATCTCGTGATGGACGATCTGGACCGCACGATCGCGTGGAAATGGTGGACCACCAATCGAACGGTTGCTGTAACTCTCCATTCATGAAAGGGTGTCTCATTTGAATGAAAAGGCACCATTAGGCCTATAAATGGACACCATCATATCCAAAACAAGAAGTACAACCACTCATCTTCTCTCTTCTTGTTCCATTACGAGTTAGCATCATCAGCCCCTTCAAACAGAGAGTTCTAAGAGGTTCAGACAGAGAGTACACACTCTGTTCTTAACACCTACAGTGAGCTTCATTGTATCCTGAAGGCAGCGCTTCATTAATCCCTGGTGTATCGCGGTTTATACCGGAACGAGAGAAGTCTGTCTAAAAGCATTCAACACGATTGATCCTTGAAGCACTTGCATTGGTCCTATCTCCTTTCATTGTCCCTATTTCCAACAATATATATATATATATATAAAATCTTTTTCATTCACTTTATCAAAGTTTATATTTCGTTGAATTATTTTTTATATTTTCTATACATGATGTCATTCAATTCATTCGAGCATATACTTCACATTTATACATACATCATTAAATGAGATATATAATTTAAAAAAATATAAAAAAAACAATATGTGGTTTGCGTTTTGGACCATAAAATGCATTTAGTGTAACATTTTCCTTAAATATATGGAATCCTTCTCGTTAATGTCGTGCCTTCGGTCACTTTTTAACTACTAGGTTCTCCTAAGAGGTTGATTATTGAAACCCAATTCATTTTAAGGTTCAAAACATAGACCGCACATGTTTTTATTTTTTTTTAAATCATATATCACACTTTATGAGATAGGTATTTTAATTTATAAATGTAAAGTATATACTATGATGAATTGAATGATATCATTTATAGAAAATGTGAAAAAATTTAAAGAGGTGTATAACTCAATAAAGTGAGTGAATGGGATTAACGATGTATATAAAACTAAATTTTGGATGGCAAAAAGGGCATAGTGTAATAAAACTCTAAATTTATGAATTCTACCGCCCCCCACTTACGGGAATGTGGAGTTATCCGTTGTAGCACCAAATGGGCCCTAAATCCATTCACGAATGGCAAGCAATTATTTTTAGAAAATGATACGTCTAGTTCGTTGTGCAGCTCCAACCGTACTCCACACCATTTTTTTTTATTTTTTAAATCATACACTTTTCTAATAAAGTAAATGCTGTTATATGAAATGAAATATATACTGAGATACAATAATTTATTTTTTAATTTAAAAAATGAAAAAAATTCCATCATACACTATTACAGAACCTCATACACTATGATAACGCAACATATATTTCATTGTTACAGTGTAGGGTTGTAACCTGGGTTGCAAAACGGAATAAATGTATCAACGCTCATAATTTTTTTAGGATGCTAATACACTTAGTACGTGTATGAAATCTCTAATTGTCACGCCCCAGGGCGGCCGTCCCCGTGACGCGGCAAGTGTATATATAATATCAGAATCTACACAGGAGGTCAATAATATACCATAAACAAGCAACTAGAATGACACACAGACAACAAAGAGGCTGACATGATATATACACCAAATGCGGAAGCGAAAGACTGAATCTGTAAATAAAACATACTACAGACTCGATACACAATCATCTGTCCTGTGAGAGCCAATATACACAAATACAACTGAGTATATATACAAACGCGTGCTCAAGCACGGAAATAAAATACATACTGCCAAAAAGGGATGCTGATAGCCTCTAACACTCGCGGGACGTAGCGCTGCTCCGCTACTGAAGGAATCCCTCGTAAGGCTCCTCCTGCTGATCCGGCTCAGTGGCAACTGGAGAAAACATATGCGAGGGGTGAGTCACACGCTCAGTGAACAGCACAACCCATGCATCACCACCAACCACCGGCCACCAATGGCCTCCGACCGCCTCCCAACCACCACCAACAACCACCCACAGTCGCCAACCACTACCCAACCTCAAAACCACCCTCCTAACAAGCATCTAAGCCAAAAAGAAGAGGAAGAAGAGCTTACCAAGGGGAGGAAGGGATGTTCGGTTGCTCTCCGCGCACCGAAACGCCTCTCCAAGGGTCTCCACCACCGAGACCTCTTCCCACCTCCGAAATGGCTCTGATCTGCGGAGAAGAGAGGGCGGGAGAAAGGGCAAGACACGCCGGAATTCGGATTTGAAACCACCGGGGTGTAGATCGGGACCGGATCTACCCTTTCCATGCTTTGGGTTTTAAGGTTTGGGCACCCTAGGTGGCTCAAAAGCTTGAAAAGGAGAGAGGGGGAGAGAGAAAATGTGTTGGAGAAGATAATGAATAGTGCTAGGCAACTTTTGCTACCCACTTAAATAAGTCAAACCTCATTTAGATTAGGGCAATCAAGATTAATTAGGCTTAAGGCATGATTAGATGAGTTTAAGTGGGCTTTGACTTGGGTCAACCCAACCACAAATAAAAACAAAAAGGGTTGACCAAGTCATGGGCCCACTTTGACCAAGTCAACTCTCCCAATGACTTCTCGCTCGGTCAAAACCCGGATACGCCCCGGAACTGTGATATTCTGAGACGTTACCGGAATTCGATGAAATTTTTGTGAGAGGCCTTAAATGGCACCAGGACACATAATATGCAGTTAGATTTCCAATCGGAGCCCTCAACCTCAAGGCGATAGCTAACAGCCCGAAATTTTAGCGGTTCCGATCGAAAAACAAAAAAAAACCGAAAAACTGCCAGAAAGTCCCAACGGTTACCAGAAGGTTAAAAGTGACACATATATAACATTCTTCCCCCCTTAGAAAATTTTGTCCTCAAAATATGCAAAAACATATAGGAGGGGAAAAGATGCGGATACGCGTCACGTCTGGCACCCTTGGGCTCCCAAGTGTCCCTAGCATTGGAACGGTGCTGCCATCGCACCTCGACCGACTGGACGGTCTTGGTGCGGAGTGTCACGCCCATGGCGGCCGTCCCCGGGACGCGGCAAGTGTATATAAAATATCAGAATCTACACAGGAGGTCAATAATATATCATACACAAACAACCAGAATGACACACAGACAACAAAGTGCTGACATGATATATACACCAAATGCGGAAGCAAAAGACTGAATCTGTAAATAAACATACTACAGACTCGATACTCAATCATTTGTCCTGTGAGAGCCAATATACACAAATACAACTGAATATATACAAACGCGTGCCAAGCACGGAAATAAAATACATACAGTCAAGAAGGGATGCTGATAGCCTCTGGCACTCGCGAAACGTAGCGCTACTCCGCTACTAAAGGAATCCCTCGGAAAGCTCCAACTGCTGCTCCGGCTCCAGCTCAGGCTCAGTGGCAACTGGGGAAAAACATATGCGAGGGGTGAGCCACACGCTCAGTGAACAGCACAACCCATGCATCACAGACAATATTGACCACTATCCAGATCTTAATAATCCACAAAAATGGTAACAAATACTCAAACTAGTGGGTCGCTCAATCGCCAACCTACTACACCCTCACCCTCACCCTTCAATGGGTGACATAGGATTTTGGGACTGATCAATATTTAATCACAATCCAGTGGGTCGCTCACCGCCAACCCACTACACCCTCACCCTCACCCTTCAATGGGTGACATAGGATTTTGGGACTGATAATCATCCAATCACAACTCCAGTGGGTCGCTCATTGCCAACCCACTACACCCTCACCCTCACCCTTCAATGGGTGACATAGGATTTTGGGACTGACTAGGCTGTTGGTCACCCTTGATCCACCGATAGTCTCTCCTCCACTCCGTAGGCCGCTGGGCTATCACCCCCACAACTTCAGCACAGTCCGTCACAAATATCGGGAGGCGCCTACTGATGGGAGCCCTCGGAAGGGACGGCCTTTCTAACGCTGGGGCAGCCTCTACCGGATCCAACGAAGGGGACAGAACAGCCTATCCAAACGCATATGATCCACTCGGATCCGCTGACAACGCATCTCTACAATTCTAATGTCCTGAATTCCTCAGAATTCCTCCAGGGCGCATAACCAAGATGCGGGGAACATACACAATAATTAGCAAGGGTGGAATATCATTGGGGGAAAGAAACTTGGGAGGGCAGCGTGAGTTCCCGATATAGGACACCCCGACAACCAAACAAGGAACACGGAGTACCCTAGCCCGGGTCTCACCACTGTCCTCGCAAGGCCCCTCCCCTATAATATTCACTGAGTATGCTAATAATCATACAATGGGTAAATCATTAATCACCAACTCGAGATATAATATTATTGGGACAAGGATCTTGGGAGGGCAGCATGAGGTCCCGATACAGGACATCCCGACAACCAAACAAGGAACACGGAGTACCCTAACCCGGGTCTCAATGTTGACCTCGCAAGGCCCCTCCCTATAATATTACTTAAGGCATGCATTTAACACACACTAGCATTTAATTTAATAAATAAACTAGTAGGACACATGCATAGGCCAAGGCTTCCTAGCATGAGAACAGGGGGACATGATGCATGGCTAATACACATATCCTAAGGGTGCAAGTTCCTAACATGCAAAGTCTAGGGTAGCATGCATTCTACATTTAAATCATGCTCGCATAGAATACACATTACAACAGGTTAATATAAATCCATGGTGCCCCAGGAGAGGTCGGTATACGCCCAAATGCGTATAACGCCTCACTACTGGGTTGGATTGTCCCACTCACCGGAGATTGGGTCATCGCGCGACCGCCCATCAAGATCTGCAAGACAGACATTTATACGGTGAGTTAAATACATAATTACATCAAAATACTCACAAAGTACCCAAAAGAACCCAACACTCGGGCAAACGTACATACGGCCCGTACGCACGTTAGCCCGAGCACTCCAACTCACTCCCGATCCCACGGCAACCACCCGCACGGCCACCCGTCCCCGGATGCACCGCCGCGCCTCAGCCCGCGCACCCAGGCGCACCGTCGGGCCCCTGCCCGCACGCCTGGACCCGCAGCCGAGCCACCCGGGTGCGCCGCGCGCCCACTGCTCCCCGCCGCAGCAGCCCGCGCGCACCACCAGCTCCGCCCCGCGCGCACTCCGCACGCACCACCAGCCTCTACCCGCGCGCACGCCTGCTTCTGCCCAGCGCCCCGCGCGCATGCTCTTCTGCAGTGCCCGGCGCCCAGCGCCCCAGCGCCCAGCGCTCAGCACCCTCGCCCTGCACCCGGTATCCGCGACCCAGCGCCCGACGCTCAGCTCCCCGCGTGCATGCTCTTCTGCAGTGCCCAGCGCCCAGCGCCCCAGCACCCTCACCCTGCACCCGGTATCCGCGACCCAGCGCCCGACGCTCAGCGCCCAGCACCCGGGACCCTCACCCCGCGTCCACGCGCACCCCGGCGCAACACGTGCCCAGCGGGCCTGGCAACACGCGCCCAGCGCGCCTGCCAGCCTGCCCGCGCTGCCTGCTGCGCGCATCGCCGAGTGGCCCGAGCACCGCTCGCCTGCACGCCTGGGCACTGCCCGCCTGATGCCCGAGCGCCCCCTGCCAGCTGCCCGAGCATGGCATGCCCAGCCGGCCTGCCCTGCTCGCACAGCCCGCAGCCATCCTGCTCCGTACACCTCCCCCTGCACCCCCCGAGCGCACGCCCGCGCGCGCCAGCGCGCACGCGCTCGCGCGCCCGGCAAACTGGTGCACCTGCTCCCAGCCTACCCGAGCTAGTCCTACCCAGCGCGCCCAGCACGCCCGCACGCCCAGCACGCCCGCACACAGCACGCCCAGCATGCACTCCCTGCTGGCCACCAGCTCCCCCCGAGCCCACACCCGCGCGCCCGCACGCGCCCAGCCTGCTGCGCTGCTGTGCTGCTGCCGGTGCTGCCTGCTGCCCGAGACCACCTCCCACCTTACCCGAGCACTCCTACCACCACCCACCGACCTCCGACGGCCACCCCAGCCCTCCGACGGCCACCCACAGCCGCCGACCTCCACCCAACCCCAAAAACCCCCCCCTATCAAGCATCTAAGCATGAAAAAGAGGGAAAGAAGGGGTACCGAGGGGAGGAAAGGATGTCCGGTAGCTCTCCGCGCACCGAAACTCCTCTCCAAGGGCTTCCACCACCGAGGTCAACTCCCACCTCCGAAATGGCTCCGATCAGAGGAGAAGAAAGGGTGGATGAAGGGGCTTGGTTGGTCGAAATTGGGATTTGAAGGCACCGGGGTGTAGATCGGGACCCGATCTACACTTCTTGTGCTTTAGGTTTTTGGGTTTGAGGGGTCTAAGGGGCTCAAAAGCTTGAAAAATGGAGAAGGAGAGAGAGAGGGCAATTTGGTAGGGATGATGAATAGTGACAATCTGATTTTTGTTTTCATTTATATAGCAAGTCACTTAAAATACCCGGATACGCCCCGAAACTGTGAAATTTTGGAAACGTTACCGGAATTCGATGAAATTTTCATGAGAGGCCTAAAATGGCACCAGGACACCAAATATGCAGTTAGATTTCCAATCGGAGTCCTCTAACTCCGGACGATAGCTTAACAGTCCAAAAATTAGCGGTTCCGATCGAAAACCGAAAAAAATGAAATACTGCCAGAACGCTCCAACGGTTACCAGCAGGCTAAAAGTGACACATATATAACACGGAGCCTCTTCACGCGGCGGTCCATGATCACAATTATCTGCTCCACGAGTGACAGTCCGGCTCGAAGACGAGCGGCCGAACGGGATGACGTGAACAGGATCGTGGACACACCCTTACCCAACTGCGAACCCACCACTCCCAGACGGAGGGGTAAGAATTGGCGCTGAGGCGAGCCTTCGCTTAAACTCCAGGAAGCTCTCCTCGCAAGACGGGGACCACTCGAACCGGACATCCTTCCGAGTAAGGCGGTTAAGAGGAACAGCTATCTTCGAGAAACCCTCGTCAAACCTCCTTCAATAACCCGCCAAACTCAGGAAGCTCCGAATCCTTGCGGGGTTCGACGGTCGACGCCAATTTGACGCGACAAGCGTCTTGCCCGGGTCCACAGATATACCTTCACCACAAATCACACAGCCCAGAAGGCCTAACTCCCACCAAAACTCGCACCTGATCTTCCATCCATTTGATGCTTCCATGGTATTCCTTGCCTGGGAAAAGAAACCTCGGGAGGGCACCATGAAATCCCGATATAGGATACCCCGACAACCAAACAAGGAACACGAAGTACCCTAGCCCGGGTTTCAACGCTGACTTCACAAGGCCCCTTAATCCAGAAAGGAACACTAGAAGAAGGCATCACCTTGCAAGAACACTTCTAACCCTTCTGGATCATCTACATCAAGATGATCGCCCAACGATGTCTTTCAACATCCAAAACAAGACCGGACCCAACAACCTTGGGAACAGTCGAACTACTAATAGGTCACGAGCGACCCGCCTTCGCTTCATCCACACCCTCACTCCCGAAAGGAGACATTTTGGGACTTAGGGAGAGACTTAGACTGCTCTTCACCCCTGGTCCACCGGTAGCCTCTCCCCGCTCCGTAGCTCGCCTGGTCCTCTGGCCGGGAGCCTGTCTAACGCCGAGGCTGTACTACGCGGATCCAACGAAGGGGAGAGTAATTCCACGCTCGCGGCACCATTCAATAATCTTCTCCCGGGTAGCCTCTACCTGGCATACTCCCACGATCAGTACCCCTCCGACTGCATCGGCGGTACCTACTGGTGGAAACTCTCTGCCAGGACGGCTACAACCCGGCCTCCTCAACCCGAACAACCATTCTTGATACTTCACTCATCGAAATACCACACACACTTGCATAACAACTACCAACCACACACACACCTATCCTTATATTAGAGAGCTGGGAACACAAGATAATACCTCGAACCATGATACCCGAAGCCTGCGCCTCCTCGGCCGAAAGCGCTGCAACTCTGCCCTGGACAAGCTGCGGCTGAGGAGCAGGGGCACGCCTCACCGGCTGCACTGGCTGCCTCCACTGGTCGACTCGGCCACCCTGTGGCTGCTGCTGACGCTGAGGCTGCTGCTGCGGCTGGCGCAGAGGCTGCTGCTGCTGCGGAGGCAGCACGCGGGGTCGGCCAGCATCAGGGCAATTGTACCTGATATGCCCAATGCACTGCCAATGGAAGCAGCACCGCTTCTCCGGCTGCCTGGACTGGATGGGCACTGCTGCAATGGGTGCTGGACCTCGCACTGGCACCACATCGACTGGAGGAGAGGCAGCCGCTGGCTGATCGAAGCGGGGCCTCTTCTTCTTGCGCTGCCCCTGGTCCTGGCTCCCGGAAGGACTCTGATCTGCAAGAGGGGTCGGAACCCCCACGATGATCCCGAGGTCTCGCTCGACTGTCTTCGCCCGAGACACCAAGTCCGAGAACCTCGTGAATGCCTGGGAGGTGACATGCACCCGAATGGCGCTGCTGAGACCCAACTCGAAACGGCGGCACCGCGTGTCCTCATCCATCACCAAGGCCGGAGCAAATCTGGAGAGCCTCGTGAAGCGCGTGGAGTAGTCAGCGACAGACATGGAGCCCTGCGTCAGCTGCTCGAACTCCCGCATCACGATCTGGCGCGTCGAGAACGGGAAGTACTCCTCCAGGAAATACCTCTGGAATCCCGCCCAAGAAAGCTGCTCCACTCCCTCAGGGATGTCCACCACTCGGGTAGCCCACCAGTCGGCGGCGTCACCCTTCAGTATAAAGGTGGCCAGGGAGACACGCTGGCGATCGGTGCAAAGCATGGTCGAGAAGATCGTATCCACCTCCCTCAACCATCTCTCGGGAGCAAGGGGGTCCTCCGTCTGACCGTGGAACTCGGGAGGGTGGAGCTTCAGAAAGGCTGCGAGGCCACTCTGCTGCACTCGCGCTGCAGCCTCTAGCACCACCTCCCTCTCCTGGGGATCCTGAACCCTCACCGCTGGAACAACCACAGGGACTGGGGGTACATCGGGTACCACAGGTGGATCTGCCACCAGAGGAACCTGGGGAACTGCCTCGCGGACCTCCGCCAGCTCCTGAATATCCCGTGCCTGCTCTGCCAACATCCTCGTCTGGGCCTCTAATGCCCTGGTCTGCGTCTCCACCAAATCTGCTAACCGCGCAAACGCGCGCTCCCAGGCAGGAGGCTCCTCTGCCGATCCTGGCCTCACGGCTGAGGACTCTCCAATAGCATCCTCACCTCTGGCAGGTCTGGAAACCTCCAAAGGTCGAGAGGGACCTCGTCCGCGCCATCCTCCACGAGGAGGCATATCAGCAACCTAAGAAAACCAGACACTAGGATCAGAATACTCATATAGAAATCCTAGGACTCATCTCTACGAAAAAGAAGACAATTGGCTCTGACAGGACCAGGCTCTGATACCAACTTTTGTCACGCCCCAGGGCGGCCGTCCCCGTGATGCAGCAAGTGTATATATAATATCAGAATCTACACAGGAGGTCAATAATATACCATAAACAAGCAACTAGAATGACACACAGACAACAAAGAGGCTGACATGATATATACACCAAATGCGGAAGCGAAAGACTGAATCTGTAAATAAAACATACTACAGACTCGATACACAATCATCTGTCCTGTGAGAGCCAATATACACAAATACAACTGAGTATATATACAAACGCGTGCTCAAGCACGGAAATAAAATACATACTGCCAAAAAGGGATGCTGACAGCCTCTAACACTCGCGGGACGTAGCGCTGCTCCGCTACTGAAGGAATCCCTCGAAAGGCTCCTCCTGCTGATCCGGCTCAGTGGCAACTGGAGAAAACATATGCGATGTCACGCCCCAGGGCGCCCGTCCCCGGGACGCGGCAAGGGTATACATGATATCAGCAGTCAATACAGGAGATCAATAATATACCATAAACAACAGCTAAAAAGACAACACAGACAACAAAAGGCTGACATGATGTATACACAGAAAAGCGGAAGCAAAAGACTGAATCTGTAAATCAACAACACTTTACAGACTCGATACATAATCATAAGTCCTGTGAGAGCCAATATATCCACAATACATCCACATACAATCCATACTAGGTGCCCAAGCACAGAAATATATACATACAACAAAGAGAAGGATGCTGATGGCCTCAAAACTCGAGGGACGTGGCGCTACTCCACTACTGGTGTAGTCGCTCGGGAAGCTCCTCCTTCAAGTCCTCCTCGGTAATCACTGGAGAAAATAATTATGCGAGGGGTGAGCCACACGCTCAGTGAATAGCACAACCCATGCATACAGTTTATATTAACCACATTTAATCAAGTCACTAGCCTCAAAGTGGCATAAATATCACAAATCCGGGGGTTCGTCACATCGCTGAACCGCCATAGCTCACCCTCACCCTCACCCCTCAATAGGTGACAAAGGATGTTGGGACTTAATAGGTTGATAATCATCCTTACACAATCCTGTGGGTCGCCACATCGCCGGCCCACCACACCCTCACCCTCACCCCTCAATAGGTGACATAGGCTCTTGGGACTGACTAGGCTGTTGGTCACCCTTGGTCCACCGATAGTCTCTCCCCACTCCGTAGGTCGTTTGGCCACTCCCACATTCAGCACAGTCCATCTACCAAATCAGGAGGTGCCTACTGATGGGAGCCCCTGCACGGGACAACCTTTCTAACGCTGAGGTAGTCTCTACACGGATCCAACGAAGGGAACAGAACAGCCTATCCATCGCATATGATCCACTCGGATCCGCTGACAACACATCTCTACAACTCTAATGTCTTGAATTCTTCAGAATTCCTCCAGCGCGCATAACCAAGATGCGGGGAATACATAAGATAATAATAATGAGGAAAAGAGACCTTGGGAGGGCAACCTGAGGTCCCGATATAGGACATCCCGCCAACCAAACAAGGAACACGGAGTACCCTAACCCGGGTCTCAATGTTAACCTCGCAAGGCCCCCTTATATTCCCCAAGGCATGCTAATAATATCACAAGCTTGCATTTAATTAAATAAATCAAACTAATAGGACGCATGCATAGGTCGAGGCTTTCCTAGCATGATAACGAGGTGACAGGATGCACGGCTCATGCACATATCCTAAGGGTGCAAGTCCCTAACATACAAGTCTAGGGTGGCATGCATTCTACACATAAATCATGCTTGCATGGGTTACAATAAAATAGTTAATATTAACTATGTGCCCCAGGGGAGGACGGTACACGCCCAAGTGCATGTAGCGCCTCCCAACTGGGTTGGGTTGTCCCACTCACCGGTAACCGGGTCGTCGCGCGACCGTCCGTCAAGATCTGCAAGACAGGGTAATCAACCCGGTGAGTAAAATACACAAAATACACAAAAACATACAATTAAACACCCAACACTCGAGCAAACGTGCATATGGCCTGTACGCACGCTAGCCCGAGCACCCCGACTCACTCCCGCACCCCCGGCAACCACCCGCACGGCCACCCGCCCTCGGATGCACCGCCGCGCCTCAGCCCGCGCACCCAGGCGCACCGCCGGGCCCCTGCCCGCCACCTGGACACGCCGCCGAGCCACCCGGGTGCACCGCGCGCCCACTACGCCCCATCGCAGCAGCCCGCGCACACACCGCACGCCCCGCGCGCCCAGTGTCTCGCCCCGCACGCACCTCCGCTGCCTCGCCGCGCTCCACGCGCACCCCGCGCGCACCACCGGCTCGCCCAGCGCTCCATCAACTCGCCGCGCGCGCACAGCGCGCCTGCGCCCCTGCGCAGCGCTCCGCGCGCACCCCGCACGACGCCCTGCACGCATGCCTACTCGACCAGCACCCCTAGCACGCCCAGCGCCCAGCACGCCCAGCGCCCGCACGCCCAGCACGCCCAGCGCCCTGCACGCGCGCCCTGCTGGCCTCCAGCTCCACCCGAGCGCACGCCCGCGCGCACGCCCTCGCGCACGCACGCGCGCGCCTGCCAGCTGCTCCGCCTGCTGCGCCTGTGCTGCCTGTGCTGCTGCCTGTGCTGCTGCCCTGCCCGAGACAGCAACCCACCCTGTCCGAGCACCTCACCACCAACCAGTGGCCACCATGGCCTCCGACCGCCCCCAACCACCTCCGACACCACCCACAGCCGCCGACCACCACCCAACCTCAAAACCACCCTCCTAACAAGCATCTAAACAAGAAAAACAAGAAAGGAGAGCTTACCCAAAGGAAGAGGAGGAAAGGAAGAGATCCGGAAGCTCCTTTGCACCGAAATGCTTCCCCAAGGGTCTCTACCACCAAGACCTCTTCCCACCTCCGAAATGGCTCCGATCTGAGGAGAAAAGAGGGCGGAAGAGAGGGCAAGAGAAGCCGGAATCCGGATTTGAAAACACCGGGGTGTAGATCGGGACCGGATCTACACTTTCTATGTTTTAGGTTTTAAGTTTTGGGCACTCCAAGGGGCTCAAAAGCTTGAAAAAGAGAGAGGGGGAGAGAGAAGAAAGCTTTGGGAAGATGATGAATAGTGCCAGGTGAACTTTTTAGCTTTCATTATATAAGTCAAACCTAGTTTAACTTAGGGCTAAGCAAGATTAAGGCTTGATTAGGGTGATTTAAGTAAGCTTTGACTTGGGTCAACCCAACCACACAAAAAGACAAAAAGGGTTGACCAAGTCATGGGCCCACTTTGACCGAGTCAACTCTCCCAATGACTTCTCGCTCGGTCAAAACCCGGATACGCCACGGAACTGTGAAATTTCTGAAACGTTACCGGAATTCGATGAAATTTTCATGAGTGGCTTAAAATGGCACCAGGACACATAATATGCAGTTAGATTTTCAATCGGAGTCCTCTAGCTCAGGACGATAGCTAACAGTCCAAAATTTTGCGGTTCCGATCGAAAAACGAAAAAAACTCAAAAACTGCCAAAATGCTCCAATGGTTACCAGCAGGCCAAAAAGTGACACATATATAACATTCTCCCCCCCTTAGGAAATTTTGTCCTCAAAATAAATACAAGAACATCTAAGAAGGGAAAAGATGCGGATACGCGTCACGCATGGCGTCCTCGAGCTCCCAAGTGGCCTCGGCACCGGAACGGTGCTGCCATCGCACCTTGACCAGCTGGACGGTCTTGGTGCGGAGCCTCTTCTCGCGGCGGTCCAGGATCTCAATCGGCTGCTCAACGAAAGACAAGTCCGGCTCGAAGACGAGCGGCTCGAACGGGATGATGTGAGCAGGATCGTGGACATATCGCCTCAGCTGCGAGACATGGAAGACGTCATGAGCCTGAGCCAACTGTGGGGGCAGAGCTATGCGATAGGCCACCTCTCCAACTCGCTCGAGGATGAGGAACGGCCCAATGAAACGCGGACTCAGCTTGCCCCGCACACCGAATCGGAAGATGCCCTTCATCGGGGACACCTTCAAGAACACATGGTCACCAACCTCGAAGGTGAGCTCACGGCGACGACGGTCGGCGTAGCACTTCTGACGACTCTGAGCGACTCGGATACGCTCGCGAATCGTCTTCACCATCTCTGAGGTTTGGTGAACGATCTCTGGTCCCTCTAACTGGCGCTCTCCGACCTCATCCCAACACAGGGGGGACCTGCAGCTGCGGCCATAAAGTGCCTCGTAAGGAGCCATCCGGATGCTCGAGTGGTAGCTGTTGTTGTAGGCAAACTCCACCAACGGAAGGTGCCTCTCCCAACTGCCCCCAAAATCGAGAACACAGGCCCGCAGCATGTCCTCAAGAGTCTGGATCGTCCTCTCCGACTGGCCGTCCGTCTGCGGATGAAACGCTGTACTGAAATGGAGGTTCGTACCAAGGGCGTGCTGGAGGCTACGCCAGAACCTCGAAGTAAAACGTGCGTCTCGATCGGAGATGATGCTGACTGGAGTGCCATGGAGACGGACAATCTCGGAGACAAATAACTGCGCCAGGGTGTCCAGAGAATCGGTGAGTCGGATGGGGAGGAAATGAGCAGACTTCGTCAGCCGGTCGACGATCACCCAGATGGCATCGCGACCCGAACGTGACCTCGGCAAACCCGAGACGAAGTCCATGGTGATCTGCTCCCACTTCCACTGAGGGATCTCAATGGACTGCAGCTTCCCCGCAGGGCGCTGATGCTCCGACTTCACCTGCTGGCATACTAGGCATCGGGCAACGAAACGGGCAATATCCGTCTTCATCCCGCGCCACCAGTAGCCGCGACGAAGGCCCCTGTACATCTTCGTGCCACCAGGGTGCACTGTGTACCTCGAGCGATGGGCCTCGTCCAGAATCTTCCGCTTCAGCTCTGCGTCGTCGGGAATGCACACTCGGCCTCTGAATCGCAGGATCCCGTCCGCGCGAATCTGGTAGTCCGGACGCTCGCCCCGGGCGACGCCTTCAGAGAGGACTATAAAATGCGGATCCTGTGCCTGAGCCGTGCGGATATCGTCGAGAAGGACTGGCTGCACCACTAGCCTGGCCAAAAAGCCACCAGCAGGAGTCTCTCGAACACTAATCCAGCAAGCGGCCTCCTCCAGAAGCCTCCAACGACGGACAGCCATGTGGGCGGCCATGCCCAAGGGCTGCCTACTGAGCGCATCTGCAACGACATTCGCCTTACCCGGATGGTAAGCGATGTCACAATCGTAGTCCGTCAGGAACTCAACCCAACGTCTCTGACGCATGTTGAGCTCCGGCTGGGACTGCAGATATGTCAAGCTCTTATGATCAGTAAAGAGCTCGAACTCCTCTCCATAGAGGTAATGCCTCCACATCTTCAGCGCAAAGATGATCGCAGCCAACTCAAGGTCATGGGTGGGGTAATTCTGCTCATGGGGCTTCAACTGACGAGACGCGTAAGCCACACCTTACCGTGCTGCATCAGGACGCAACCCACACCCAACTGCGATGCATTCGTGTAAACTGCGAACCCACCACTCCCAGACGGAAGGGTAAGAACTGGCGCTGAGGTGAGCCTTCGCTTCAGCTCCTGGAAGCTCTCCTCGCAAGCAGGGGACCACTCGAACCGAACATCCTTCCGAGTGAGGCGGGTAAGAGGAACGGCTATCTTCGAGAAACCCTCGACAAACCTCCTGTAATAACCCGCCAAGCCCAAGAAGCTCCGAATCTCTGTGGGGTTCGACGGTCGACGCCAATTCGACACGGCGAGCGTCTTCTCCGGGTCCACAGCTATGCCCTCACCGGAAATCACATGGCCCAGAAAGGCCATACGCTCCAACCAGAACTCGCACTTGCTGAACTTGGCGAACAACTGATGTCTGGCCAAAGTCTCCAAGACAGTGCGAAGATGGTGAGCGTGCTCCTCAAGACTCCTCGAGTACACCAATATATCATCGATGAATACTACCACAAAGGAGTCGAGGAAGGGTCGAAATACCCGGTTCATCAGATCCATGAAGGCCGTCGGCGCGTTCGTCAACCCGAATGGCAGTACTCTGAACTCGTAGTGCCCATACCGGGTGCGAAAGGCCGTCTTCGGAATGTCTGACTCCCGGATCTTCAGCTGGTAGTACCCCGAGCGGAGATCGATCTTGGAAAAGACACGCGCTCCCTGGAGCTGGTCAAACAGATCGTCGATCCGCGGCAACGGGTACTTGTTCTTCACTGTCCGTTTATTCAGCTGCCTGTAATCAATACACAGCCGCAGCGAACCGTCCTTCTTCCGGACGAACAGGACAGGGGCTCCCCACGGAGAAACACTCGGACGTGCGAAGCCCTTCTCCAGCAACTCCTCCAACTGCTCCTTGAGCACCCTCAGCTCTGCAGGGGCCATCCGGTACGGAGCTCTCGAAATCGGCTCGGTCCCCGGAATCAGATTGATCTCAAACTCGATCGCGCGATCCGGCGGTAATCCCGAAAGATCATCGGGGAAAACCTCGGGATACTCTACCACGACCGGAGTCTGACTGATATCTGCCTGCAGTGGTGCATCCTCCTGAGCAATATACGCTAGAAAGCCCTCGCATCCACCCTGAAGGAGTCTCCACGCCTGCATGGACGACACGAACCCCAAAGGAGCTACGTCTCGATCGCCCACGAACTGGAAGGACCTCCGACCCGGAAGGTGGAACGACACCGACTTGGTGAAACAGTCGATGCTGGCATGACTAGCTGCAAGCCAATCCATCCCCAGGATGGCATCAAAGTCCGACATCGCGAGCTCCACTGGAAACGCATGCTCCGCAACCTCTACCGTGCACCCTCGGTACACAGAACTAAGGAGAATCCGGTCTCCCACGGGCAATGATACCTCCAAGATACCATCCAAAGGGGCGGACGCCACGCCCGTTCGTCTCGCGAAAGCGGGAGACACGAACGAGTGGGTGGCTCCGGAATCAAACAATACATAAGCAGGAAGCTGGGAGATCTGAACAGTACCTCTGACCACGCTGCCTGATGCCTGGGCCTCCTCTGCCGAAAGCGCTGCCACTCGGCCCTGGACGAACTGAGGCTGAGGAGCAGGGGCACGCCTCGCCGGCTGCGCTGGCTGCCTCCTCTGATCAGCACGGCCACCCTGTGGCTGCTGCTGCTGACGCTGAGGCTGCTGCTGCTGACGCTGAGGCTGCTGCTGCTGCTGGCGCTGCTGCTGAAACGGCTGCTGCTGCTGCTGAGGCATCACTCGGGGTCGGCCAGCGTCGGGGCAATTATACAGGATATGCCCGACGCGCTGACAGTGATAACAGCGCCTCGTCTCTGGTCGCCTCGCCTGGACTGGCACTGCTGCGATGGGTGCTGGACCTCGCACTGGCACCGCATCAGCTGGAGAAGAGGCAGCCGCTGTCCGATCAAAACGGGGCCTCTTCTTCTTCCGCTGACCCTGGTCCTGGCTCCTGGGTGGCCTCTGGTCTGTCGATGGGGTCGAAGCCCTCACGAGACACTAAGTCGGAGTACCTCGAGAAAGCCTGGGAGGTGACGTGCACTCGAATGGCACTGCTGAGACCGAGCTCAAATCGACGGCACCTCGTCTCCTCGTCCATCACCAAAGCTGGAGCGAATCTGGACAGCCTCGTGAAGCGCGTGGAGTAGTCAGCGACAGACATAGTGCCCTGAGTCAGCTGCTCAAACTCCTGCATCACTATCTGTCGCGTCGAGAAGGGGAAGTACTCCTCCAAGAAATATCTCCTGAATCCCGCCCCGTAAGCTGCTCCAATCCCTCCGGGATGTCCACTGATCTAGTAGCCCACCAGTCGGCGGCGCTACCCTTCAGCATAAACGTGGCCAGGGAGACTCGCTGGCGGTCGGTGCAAAGCATGGTCGAGAAGATGGTATCCACCTCCATCAACCATCTCTCTGGAGCAAGGGGGTCCTCCGTCTGACCCTGGAACTCGGGAGGGTGGAGCTTCAGAAAGGCTGAGAGGCCACTCTGCTGCACCCTCGCTGCAGCCTCTAGCCCACCTCCCTCTCCTGCGGGTCCTGAACTCTGACCGCCGGGACCACCACGGGGACTGGGGGTACATCGGGTACCACAGGCGGATCTGCGACCAAGGGAACCTGCGGAACTGCCTCGCGGGCCGCCCGCAGCTCCTGAATCTCCCGTGCCTGATCTGCCAATACTCTGGTCTGGGCCTCCAATGCCCTGGTCTGCGTCTCCACCAAATCAGCTATCCGCGCAAACGCGCGCTCCCAGGCAGGAGGCTCCTATGCCGATCCTGGCCTCACGGCTGAGGACTCACCAATAGCATCCTCGCCTCTGGCAGGTCCGGAGACCTCCAAAGGTCGAGAGGGACCACGTCCGCGCCGTCCTCTGCGAGGAGGCATATCAGCAACCTAAGAAAACCAGACACTAGGATCAGAATACTCATATAGAAATCCTAGGACTCATCTCTATGAAAAAGAAGACAATTGGCTCTGACAGGACCAGGCTCTGATACCAACTTTTGTCACGCCCCAGGGCGGCCGTCCCCGAGACGCGGCAAAGGTATACATGATATCAGCAGTCAATACAGGGGATCAATAATATAACATAAACAACAGCTAAAAAGACAACACAGACAACAAAAGGGCTGACATGATGTATACACAGAAAAGCGGAAGCAAAAGACTGAATTTGTAAATCAACAACACTTTACAGACTCGATACATAATCATATGTCCTGTGAGAGCCAATATATCCACAATACATCCAAATACAATCCATACTAGGTGCCCAAGCACAGAAATATATACATACAACAAAGAGAAGGATGCTGATGGCCTCAAAACTTGAGGGACGTGGCGCTACTCCGCTACTGGTGTAGTCGCTCGGGAAGCTCCTCCTTCAAGTCCGCCTCGGTAATCACTAGGAAAAACAATTATGCGAGGGGTGAGCCACACGCTCAGTGAATAGCACAACCCATGCATACAGTTTATATTAACCACATTTTATCAAGTCACTAGCCTCAAAGTGGCATAAATAACACAAATCCGGGGGTTCGTTACATCGCCGAACCACCATACCCTCACCCTCACCCTCACCCCTCAATAGGTGACAAAGGATGTTGGGACTTAATAGGCTGATAATCATCCTTACACAATCCAGTGGGTCGTCGCATCGCCGGCCCACCATACCCTCACCCTCACCCCTCAATAGGTGACATAGGCTCTTGGGACTGACTAGGCTGTTGGTCACCCTTGGTCCACCGATAGTCTCTCCCCACTCCGTAGGTCGTTTGGCCACTCCCACATTCAGCACAGTCCATCTACCAAATCAGGAGGTGCCTACTGATGGGAGCCCCTGCACGGGACAACCTTTCTAACGCTGAGGTAGTCTCTACACGGATCCAACGAAGGGAACAGAACAGCCTATCCATCGCATATGATCCACTCGGATCCGCTGACAGCACATCTCTACAACTCTAATGTCTTGAATTCTTCAGAATTCCACCAGCGCGCATAACCAAGATGCGGGGAGTACATAAGATAAAAATGAGGAAAAGAGACCTTGGGAGGGCAACCTGAGGTCCCGATGTAGGACATCCCGACAACCAAACAAGGAACACGGAGCACCCTAGCCCGGGTCTCAATGTTTACCTCGCAAGGCCCCCTTATATTCCCCAAAGCATGCTAAATAGATCACAAGCTTGCATTTAATTAAATAAATCAAACTAGTAGGACGCATGCATAGGTCGGGGCTTTCCTAGCATGATAATCGGGTGACAGGATGCACGGCTCATGCACATATCCTAAGGGTGCAAGTCCCTAACATACAAGTCTAGGGTGGCATGCATTCTACACATAAATCATGCTAGCATGGATTACAATAAACAGTTAATATTAACTATGTGCCCCAAGGGAGGACGGTACACGCCCAAGTGCATGTAGCGCCTCCCAAACTGGGTTGGGTTGTCCCACTCACCGGAAGTCGGGTCGTCGCGCGACCGTCCGTCAAGATCTGTAAGACAGGGTATCAACTTGGTGAGTAAAATCCACAAATACCACAAAATACACAACAACATACAAATAAACACCCAACACTCGGGCAAACGTGCATACGGCCCGTACGCACGCTAGCCCGAGCACCCCGACTCACTCCCGCACCCCCGGCAACCACCCGCACGGCCACCCGAGCCCCGGATGCACCGCCGCGCCTCAGCCCGCGCACCCAGGCGCACCGCCGGGCCCCTGCCCGCAGCCTGGACACGCCGCCGAGCCTCCCGGGTGCATCGCGCGCCCACTCGCCCCATCGCAGCAGCCCGCACGCACCGCACGCCCCGCGCTGGCCCGCGAGCACACCGCACGCCCCGCGCGCCCAGCGCCTCACCCCGCGCGCGCCCCGCCCGCACCTCCGCTGCCATCGCCTCGCTCCGCGCGCACCACCGGCTCGCCCAGCACTCCACTGACTCGCCGCGCGCGCGCACAGCGTGCCTGCACCCCTGCGCAGCGCTCCGCGCGCACCCGCACGACGCCCTGCACGCAGCGCCTACTCGACCAGCACCTAGCATTGCCCAGCGCCCGCACGCCCAGCACGCCCAGCGCCCGCATGCCCAGCACGCCCAGCGCCTGCATGCCCAGCACCCGCGCCCTGCTGGCCTCCATCTCCACCCGAGCGCACGCCCGCGCGCACGCACGCGCGCGCCCTGCCAGCTGCTCCGCCTGCTGCGCCTGTGCTGCTGCCTGTGCTGCCTGCTGCCCGAGACCACCCATCCACCCTGCCCGTGCACCTCCACCACTACCCATCGGCCACCAACGGCCTCCGACCGCCCCCAACCACCTCCGACAGCCACCCACAGCCGCCGACCACCACCCAACCTCAAAATCCCCCTCCTAACAAGCATCTAAACCAAAAAGAAGAGGAAGAAGAGCTTACCAAGGGGAGGAAGGGATGTCTGGTTGCTCTCCGCGCACCGAAACGCTTCCCCAAAGGTCTCTACCACCAAGACCTATTCCCACCTCCGAAATGGCTTGGATCTGAGGAGAAGAGAGGGCGGAAGAAGGGGCTAGGTAGGCCGGAATCCGGATTTGAAAACATTGGGGTGTAGATCGGGACCGGATCTACACTTTCTATGTTTTAGGTTTTAAGGTTTGAGAACTCTAGGGGGCTCAAAAGCTTGTTTTTGAGAGAGGGGGAGAGAGAAATCACCACGAGGAAGATGATGAATAGGGGGTTTTAGTCGTGGGATTTGGTTATAACCACCCCCATCCCACCTATACTCACACCCCTGAATAGATTAGCCTTAATTAGGTTTAGGGGGGCTTAAGAGGTGTTTTAAGTGGGTTTGACCTAAGTCAACCCAACCACACAAAAGGACAAAAATGGTTGACCAAGTCATGGGCCCACTTTGACCGAGTCAACTCTCCAAATGACTTCTCGTTCGGTCAAAACCCGGATACGCCCCGGAACTGTGAAATTCTAAAACGTACTGGAATTTGATGAAAATTTCATGAGTGGCTTAAAATGGCACCATGACACATAATATGCAGTTAGATTTTCAATCGGAGTCCTCTAGCTCAGGACGATAGCTAACAGTCCAAAATTTTAGCGGTTCCGATCGAAAAACGAAAAAACATAAAAATTGCCAAAATGCTCCAATGGTTATCAGCAGGCCAAAAAGTGACACATATATAACATGCGAGGGGTGAGCCACATGCTCAGTGAACAGCACAACCCATGCATCACAACTATATTAACCATAATTAAACAACAACCAGCCTCAAAATGGCATAACATCATAAATCCAGTGGTTCGTACAACGCCGAACCACCACACCCTCACCCTCACCCTCAATGGGTGACATAGGATGTTGGGACATACTAATCTAATAATCATCCTTAGACCACAATTCCACAAACCAGTGGGTCACCTCATGGCTAACCCACCACACCCTCACCCTCACCCTTCTATGGGTGACATAGGATATTGGGACTGACTAGGCTGTTGGTCACCCTTGGTCCATTGATAGTCTCTCCTCCACTCCGTAGGCCGCTTGGCCTTCACCCACACTTCAGCACAGTCCGTCACAAATATCGGGAGGCGCCTACTGATGGGAGCCCTTGGAAGGGACGGCCTTTCTAACGCTGGGGCAGTCTCTACACGGATCCAACGAAGGGAAACATAACAGCCTATCCATACGCATATGATCCACTCGGATCCGCCGACCACACATCTCTACAACTCTAATGCCTTGAATTCTTCAGAATTCCTCTAGGGCGCATAACCAGGATGCGGGGAAACATGCGTTATAATAATAAAGAGGTTGGAATATTAACGGGGAAAGAATCCTTGGGAGGGCAGCGTGAGTTCCCGATATAGGACGTCCCGACAACCAAACAAGGACCACGAAGTACCCTAGCCCGGGTCTCACCGCTGTCCTCGCAAGGCCCCTTCCCTATAATATTCACTAAGACAGGCTAATAATCACATGCTCGCATTTTATTTAAATAAATTAAACTAAATGGGAACATGCATCGGTCGGGGCTTTCCTAGCATGGAAACATGATAACAGGGTGCATGGTTCTTATACGGGTCCTAGGGGTATAAGTTCCTAGCATACAAATCTAGGGTGGCATGCATACTACAGATTATCATGCTTACATAGTTTTCATATTAAACAGGTTAATATTTACTATGGTGCCCCAGGGGAGGACGATACACGCCCAAGTGGATGTAACGCCTCCCTACTGGGTTGGATCGTCCCACTCACCGGTAGCCATGTCGTCGCGCAACCGTCCGTCAAGATCTGCAAGACAGGTATTTAATATGGTGAGTATATTATACAAATACAACAAAATACACTAAAATATACAACACTCGGGCAAACGTACATACGGCCCGTACGCACGCTAGCACGAGCATCCCGACTCACTCCCGAACCCCCGGTAACCACCCGCACGGCCACCCGCCCCCGGATGTACCGCCGCGCCCCAGCCCGCGCGCCCAGGCGCCCTGCCGAGCCCCTGCCCGCACCCTAGGACACGCCGCCGAGCTCCCCGGGTGCACCGCGCGCTCACTGCGCCCCAGCGCAGCAGCCCGCGCGCACACCGCACGCCCCACGCTGGCCCGCGCGCACCTCCGCTGCCCTCGCAACACCCACTCGCACCATCCGCTCGACCAGCCCCGCACCGGTGCACCTGTGCGCACTGCGCCCCAGCGCAGCGCCCCGCACGCGCACCCCGCCCGCTCGCACCCACTGCTCACCTCACCGCGCGCACGCCTGCGCCTCTGCCCAGCGCCCCGCGCGCACGCTCCTGCACGATGCTCAGCGCCCAGCGCCCAACACAGCCAGCATGCCCAGCGCCCAGCACGCCCAGCACCCGGGACCTCACCCAGCGCCCACGCGCAAGCTCAGCAACACGCGCCAGCGCGCCTGCCAGCCTACGCGCGCCGCTTGCCCGCGCTGCCTGCCTGCGCGCATCGCCGAGTGGCCCGAGCACCGCTCGCCTGCCCAATCGGTCTGCCCTGCCTGCTTGCACGCGCAGCCTGCCTGCCCGGCCCGCCAAACCGCACGGCCAACACGAGCCAACCCTGCCAGCCCTGCTACCCGCCCGGAACAGCCCTGCTATCCTGCCCGGGACTGCCCAACACCTTGCCCGAGCCCCCTACCACCAACCACCAGCCACCAATGGCCTCCGACCGCCTCCCAACCACCACCAACAACCACCCACAGCCGCCGACCACCACCCAACCTCAAAATCACCCTCCTAACAAGCATCTAAGCCAAAAAGAAGAGGAAGAAGAGCTTACCAAGGGGAGGAAGGGATGTTCGGTTGCTCTCCGCGCACCGAAACGCCTCTCCAAAGGTCTCCACCACCAAGTCCTCTTCCCACCTCTGAAATGGCTCGGATCTGAGGAGAAGAGAGGGCGGGAGAGAGGGCAAGACACGCCGGAATCCGGATTTGAAACCACCGGGGTGTAGATCGGGACCGGATCTACCCTTTCTATGCTTTGGGTTTTAAGGTTTGGGCACCCTAGGTGGCTCAAAAGCTTGAAAAGGAGAGAGGGGGAGAGAGAAAATGTGTTGGAGAAGATAATGAATAGTGCTAGGCAACTTTTGCTACCCACTTAAATAAGTCAAACCTCATTTAGATTAGGGTAATCAAGATTATTTAGGCTTAAGGCATGATTAGATGAGTTTAAATGGGTTTTGACTTGGGTCAACCCAACCACAAATAAAAACAAAAAGGGTTGACCAAGTCATGGGCTTACTTTGACCAAGTCAACTCTCCCGATGACTTCTCGCTCGGTCAAAACCCGGATACGCCCCGAAACTGTGATATTCTGAGACGTTACCGGAATTCGACGAAATTTTCGTGAGAGGCCTAAAATGGCACCAGGACACCTAATATGCAGTTAGATTTCCAATCGGAGTCCTCAATCTCAGGGCGATAGCTAACAGCCCGAAATTTTAGCGGTTCCGATCGAAAAATGAAAAAAAACTGAAAAACTGCTAGAATGTCCCAACGGT
Source organism: Acorus gramineus (assembly GCA_030737835.1). Lineage (NCBI taxonomy): Eukaryota > Viridiplantae > Streptophyta > Magnoliopsida > Acorales > Acoraceae > Acorus > Acorus gramineus. The sequence goes on from JAUJYN010000015.1 coordinate 1,514,635, forward strand.
TACCAGAAGGTTAAAAGTGACACAAATATAACACTAATCACCATTTGAATAGAGAATTAAGTTATTATGAGGTTTATGATTATTCTATTACAAATAAAGGTAAAATGATTTTTTGTTTGGTTGAGTTTTAAATTATTTCGTTGGAAAATATAATGATAAAATTTTTGTTATTTGAATGAGGTGCAGATAGGAAAGGTGAAAAAATGACGACAGTTGATTTATAAGAGGTGATAACAATTGATTTACCAGTTGGCCTACATATTCTTTTGGATTGAATAACTTGGAATAACTTAATTTTAGGGCTTGACTGGAATCTATATACTATTTTATACCAGTTAATTTTGACATACAAATTCTCATTTTTTCTAGCCTTCCAAAACTTATTCTGAGACAATTACCACTAATTCTCATTTCTTGGGGACCCTACTCCCAAATAAAAAAGGGGCAAAGCAAGTGGGGTTTGGATCGTCTGTGACAGGGGAGCTCCCTGTAGCAACCTATGGGCATGAGACGTGTAAAGCAAAAAAGTGAATGTGAAAACTATCCTACATCGACACAAAAGTCATTCCATCTTCTCAAAATAACCAAGGGCAGTATTTGATTTGTCTGTAGTTTTACTTTTCTTTCTTTTTTTTGTGAAATTTTATTTGATATCAACTTATTTTCCTATTCTTTTTTACCTTTTAATCTAGTTTATATTTTAAAATCTGATTATTTTTGTACCAGATGGTTTTATAACGAGGATAATGTTACTTTCAATCATATTTCCAGCCCCAATTCTAACGTACATGTGTTTTGAATTTTTTTTTAAAAGTATACCTCAACTAATGAGGTACATGCTTTTATAAAAAAATGAAGCATATGTTCTAATGAATTGCATTAATATATTTATAAAACCAGTGGTGATACCTAGGCCCCAAAATATAAGCCCCACTCACAAACCCCATGAGTTGTCAACCTGTCATTGGCTCATTATTTCACTTTTCAAAAAGGGTAACAAAGCAAAAACCAATTATACCCTCCCATAAAAACTACTCGAAAACACACGCGCGAATCAAAGAAATCCGGATTCGACGTCCACGATTAAACACCACCGTCATTTTCGGCGAGCCAAAACGATCTTTCAAATTCTTTCACCCCCAAATAATCACATTCGTTCCAAAAGGGGAAAAAAACCCTAAATCTTTCTCTACGCATCGTTTTTTCTTCGCCGAACTGCTTGGATCCTCTGGAAAAACAAAATGGCGACAAGCAGTAAGAAACCTTGTTTCCTTTCTTTCCCGAATTTCTTTTTTTTTCTGTGTGTTTGAACGAATTGCTTCGTTTTTCCAAAATAGGGTTTCGAAACAGCTCCTAGATTGCGTTTGCATTGTACATGTGACAGATTGTTTTAGGGTTTCGATTAGTTTATGAAGATCTTGACAACAGAATGTAACAGATTATTTACAATGCTAATAAATTAAGAACGCTTGTTTTTATTTCTTTTTTTATCAAATGTTTTGATTTTTCCGAACAGGGGATTCGAAAAATTCAGAGATTTCATTTGCAGAGTAAATGTAACATATTATATTAGGTTTTGGATTAGGGTTTTACATGACATGTAACAGATTATTAATATACTAAAAAATGTGACATTTACAGAATAAATGTAACACAAATTGGATTAGGTTTTGGATTAGGGTTTAGATGTTTTTGATTAAATGTAACAAATTATTAAATGTGCTGTTGAAAATGTGACATTTGCACTCTAAATGTAACAGATTATATTAGGTTTCGGATTTGGTTTTGGAGTAATGTAACACAAATTGGATTAGGTTTTGGATTAGGGTTTAGATGTTTTTGATTAAATGTAACAAATTATTAAATGTGCTGTTGAAAATGTGACATTTGCACTCTAAATGTAACAGATTATATTAGGTTTCGGATTTGGTTTTGGAGGTTTTCACATGAAATGTAACGGAATATTAAAGTACTCTAAAAAAATGTGACATTTACAGAGTACATGTAACAAAATTTATTTTTAGGTTTTTGATTAGGGTTTTGATGTTTTTCGTGTGACATTTGCAGTGTACATGTAACATATTATATTTGGTTTTGGATTAGGTTTTGGAGGTTTTCACAGGAGAATGTCACAGAATATTGAAATATAAATGGAAATGTGACATTCATACATTTTATACCTTCAAAATATGAACGACATATAAATGTAACATTCTAAAAGCTAATAGAGAACACATAACCATATTGACATTTATTTTGTGTGCTAGCACATAATGTGAAATGATTATGTTACACATTGGTTAAATCTTAATATAACAGTAACAATAAATATTACAAACTTCTTATAATCATGTTCATTCTTTTTTCAGAGAACAAAAAGTCACACAAAGCTGCAAATAAAAAGGGAAAATCAATTCAACCACACTTCAGATCATCCTTGTATAGGGTTTATCAAATATTTTCGACGTTGAAACTAAAGGAAAAACATTTGAATATGCTACAAGCAACACCTTTTTGGAATCTGTTCAGTGGGTTGTTAGACAAGAAGTATGATTGTAGACAAGCAAAAAAGAACGATGAAGATGCTGTGCGGATAATACAATGTTATGATCCACATACTGAATCTTTCAAGATTGGTGGCAAAGCTTTGAAAATAACTCCAACATAAATTGACGTTATATTGGGCATCAAATCTGGGAAAAAAGAAGTTAAAGGTAATCAGAATTTTCTGTTTTCAATTACATTTAATTTTCCAAGATGTAACATCGTGTTCATGATTAATGGGTTTGGTTGGACTTTGTTACAGTGAACTATGGCACCAAGCCAAACACGGAGTTCATAAAGCGAAGATTTAGGTCCGTGAGCAGACCTAATGCTCCATATATCAAGGAGCAACTTCTGGTTGCATTGGAGGGAGAATCAAGCCATGATCTGAACGATTTCACAAAGTTGTGCTGCCTGTACTTGTTTGTGGGTTTATTTTACACAAACAGTGGTCACACCATAGGATGGGCTACCTTTCAGTATTTGGAGGACATCAACAACATAAAGGAGTTCGATTGGTCGTCATCAATACTAGATTTACTGATGAAGTCAATTCATAGGCATCAGAATAACCCAGCAAGTGTGACTGGCTGTGTTGCACTGCTACCTGTAAGTTAACAACAAATGCTAACAAATAGTTTTAGCTGAAACTGCAATCAATATATTTACTGACACTGTTCTTTTAACTTCTTTGCAGTTCTGGTTATGTGAGCACACAACATTGATTTCTCCCTCACGTCCATCAGTGTTCCCAAGGTTCAAGAAATGGGATTTGAAAAAATTCCACAAAATCATGTCGGAGATAAACATTCGCAAGATTAAAGCATCACAGGTTAGAATTGGAATACTAATAATTCCATTACTGATTCAGTAAAACTATAATTCACATGACTTTATGACAGAACATTAGTATACAAACAATGTAACTATAATATTATAAATGTAACAATAAAAATATGTGCTACATTGTTTCACATACTATGTGATGATAATGTAACATTTGTGATTTAAAAATTAACATATTTATATTAGCATTCTAGTTAGGTTACTAAATTAAATGAATGTATCTCTTATATTTGGAAGACTATCTGTCATGACATGTTAAATTGTTCAAAACTTGTTACATTTGTCTAGCTGTCTCCATTCAATATGTTATGTTGTACCAATATAGCAGATATTATTAACAATTGTAATATGAAATGAAAATGTAACATATCTTATATAATGTTTTGGTTATGTCTAAACTGCACTGATGCAATTAACTATTCTGATGATATATGATATAAATGAAAATGTTATGACTTTGTTACATTTTTACTAATATAAACTTGTCTCTTACATGAAAAGTTATCCATAGAAGAGATTGAACCAACGCTGATAGAGCTACAGCAGCTGGGGGTAAGGGTCTCTGCACATATTGATACTGAAACTGAAGAAGAAACGTTTGAAAAAAATGAAGAAGATTTGACTGGTAGTGCTGAAAATGGATGTGAAGATACTTCATCAGAAAATGAGGAATCCAATGAAAAAAATGAGAATAACCTGTTATATATGTGTCACTTTTTGGCCTATTGGCAATCATTGGAGCATTTTTGGCAGTTTTAAAATTTTTAGGGTTTTTCGATCGGAACCGCATAATTTCAGACTGTTCGCTATCGTCTGAGCTAGAGGACTCCGATTGAAAAATCTAACTGCATATTATGTGTCCTGGTGCCATTTTAAGCCACTCATGAAAATTTCATCGAATTCTGGCATCGTTTGCAAAAATTTCGCAGTTCCGGGGCGTATCCGGGTTTTTAAGTCGCGCTCTACTTAAAAGGAATCAAAAATATCTAAACACTATTCATCATCTTCCCGACTAGACTCTCTCTCTCTCCTCTCCTCCGTTTTTCTTCCGTTTGAGCCCCCTACACCCCTCAAAACCAAAAACCTAAAGCACGGGAAGTGTAGATCGGGTCCCGATCTACGCTCCGGTGTCTTCAAATCCGAATTCCGACGATCCTAGCCTCCTCGACCTTCTCTCTCTCTCCTCTGTTTCGAGCCAAATCGAGGGCCGTGATAGATCGGGGCGTGAGAAGGCTTTTGGGAAGGGTTTCGGCGCGTGGAGATCCACCGGACGCCTCTTCCTCCCCTCGGTAAGCCTCCTTTCCCTCTTTTTTCTTGTCTAGATTATTGCTAGGGGAGGGTTTTGTGTTTGGGAGGTGGTCGGTGGCAGTGGGGGTCGTCGGAGGGTGGTCGAAGGTGGTTGGAGGTGGTCGGCGGCAGTGTGAGGGGTGGTTGGTGGTGCTCGGGCTGGTGGGAGACGTCCTCGGGCGCAGGCAGCAGGGGCAGCGACCCAGGCGGCGCGCAGGCCGGGCGCGCGCAGGCACGCGCGCGTGCATGCGCGGGCGTGCGTGCGCGCGGCGTGCGCGCGAGTGCGCGCGGGTCTGGTGCGGGGAGCTGCTCGGGCGGCTGTGCGCAGGGCTGTCCGTGCGGCTGTGTGCGAGGGGCTGATGGCGAGCTGCGCGCGAGGAGCTGGTTGCGCGGGTCCGGCGCGAGGGGCTGGTCGGGGGCGTGCGCGAGGTGGTGGCCGAGGTGCTAGGCGTGCGCGGGGTGGTGGCAGAGGTGCTAGGCAGTGCGCGCGGGTGTGCAGAGTGCGCGCGGAGGGCGCGGCGAGGCGGCCGTGGTGCGCGCGAGGCGCGGCGGAGCGGCGGAGGTGCGCGCGGGGTGCGCGCGGGGCGAGGAGGCGTGCGCGAGGCGTGCGCGGGGCGCGGCAAGGCAGGGATGGTGTGCGCGGGGGCTAGGCGCCGCGCGCGGGGGCGTGCGGGGTGCTCGCGGGCCAGCGCACGGCGTGCGGGGCGCGTGCGGGCTGCCGCGGCTGGGCTCGGTGGACGCGCGGTGCCCCGGGCGGTGCGCGGGGTGCGCGGGCTGAAGCGCGGCGGTGCACCCGGGCGGTCGGGTGGCCGTGCGGGGGTGCCGAGGGTGTTGGGAGTTGATTTGGGATCTTTGGGTGTTTGTTTGTGTGTGTTATGCATTTTTGGGATAATTGTGGATTTATTCTAACCAGTTAATACCTTGTCTTGCAGATCTCGACGGACGGTCGCGTGTCGACCCGATTCCCAGTGAGTGGGACAACCCAACCCAGCGTGGGAGGCGCTACATGCTTTGGGCGTGTACCGTCCTCCCCTGGGGCTTATAGTTAATATTAACTGCTTGATGTAATCCATGTATGCATGATGTGTGTGTAGAGTTGCATGCCACCCTAGATTGTTTGATAGGGACTTGCACCCTTAGGATTGTGCATGAGCCGTGCATCCTGCCACCTCGCTATCATGCTAGGAAAGCCCGACCTCTACATGCGTCCTATAGTTTGATTTGATTATTCAAATACTAGCATAAATAAGGATTGCATGTTTTAGTCAATATTATAGGGAGGGGCCTTGCGAGGTCAACATTGAGACCCGGGTCAGGGTACTCCGTGTTCCTTGTGTGGTTGTCGGGACGTCCTGTATCGGGACCTCACGTTGCCCTCCCCAGGATACTTTCCCAATAATATCGCACCCCTGTGTTATGATTAATAAATGCATGTTCCCCGCATCCTGGTTATGCGCGCTGGTGGAATTCTGAGGAATTCGAGACATTAGAGTCGTAGAGATGTGCTGTCAGCGGATCCGAGTGGATCATATGCGATGGATAGGCTGTTCTGTTCCCCTCGTCGGATCCGGGTAGAGACTACCTCGGCGTTAGACAGGTTGTCCCGTGCAGGGGCTCCCACTAGTAGGCGCCTCCTGACTTGGAAGGACTGCGCTGAACATGGGAGTGGCCAAACAACCGCGGAGTGAGGAGAGACTATCGGTGGACCAAGGGTAACCAACAGCCTAGTCAGTCCCAAGAGCCTAGGTCACCTGTTGAGAGGTGAGGGTGAGGGTATGGTGGGCCGGCGATGCGACGACCCACAGGATTATGAATGGATGTTTATTAGCCCGCTAAGTCCCAATATCCTAGGTCACCTGTTGAGGGTGAGGGTGAGGGTGAGGGTATGGGGTTCGGCGATGAACGAACCCCCCGGATGGTGATATTATGCCACTTGTGGCTTATGAATTGATTAAATGTGGTTAATATGACTGTATGCATGGGTTGTGCTATTCACTGAGCGTGTGGCTCACCCCTCGCATATTGCCTTTTCAGTGATCTCTGAGGGAGGAGCTTCCCGAGCGACTACACCGGCAGAGGGCAGCGCCGCGTCCCACGAGTTTTGAGGCCATCAGCACCCTTCTTTCTGTTGTACGTATATGTTCTGTGCTTGGGCACTTAGTTGGATTGTATTTGGATTTTGTTGTGTATATATATGGGCATGTTGGCTCTCACAGGACTTATGATTATGTATCGAGTCTGTAGTATGTTTTTGACTACAGACTCAGTCTTTTAGCTTCCGCATTTGGTGTATATATTATGTCAGCCCTGTTTCTACCTGTGTTATCATTTTAGTTGTTGTTTGTGGTTTATTATTGGTTTCCTGTCACTGATATCATATATACACTTGCCGCGTCCCGGGGACGGCCGCCCTGGGGCGTGACATAACCCGTCAGGTGAAGTGCAGTTTGGCGACTCTACAATTGAACATCAGAGTGAAGGAATACAGATAAGCAACTTGTCACCAGATAATGTTAAAAAAACTCTTACTATGGAAGCCCTAGAAGAAGAAAACACAAGCCTCAAAATAACAGTAGCAGCACATGGGATTGACATGCTGAGAATTATGGCAGATAACAATAGTAAGAGTTTCAGGTTGAGAACAAGTGCCCGCAATTTAGATTGCCTTTTCAAGAAATGTGGTTTACTAAGGAGAAAGATCCGTGGGTTAAATCAACAGATAGGAAAATTGAAAATTGTGAAAACAAAATTGAAAAAAAAAGTCAGTCTAAGAGATGATGACATAAAAGGTTACAAAGATCGAGAACAAAGATATCTGAGTGTCATTGCAAAACAGAAACAAATAATCTCTGACATGGAAGACGATTCCTCGGTGCATGACATTACCCAGAAGACAGCTTTGGATGCAGAGATCATGAGTCTGAAAGAACTGATCACTGAAAAAGAGAACATAATAGCACAGCAGTCTGTAATGCTAGATTTCCTTCAGACACAATACCCATCACAGGAAGCAAAACCCCTTGATGTGATTCCACTTAAGTCGTATACACCAGATATTCAATATGTGGAGGTGGACATGGGAGAAGCAAGAGATAAAAAAAAAAAGCAGACAAAGTCAATGGTTAGAAGAATCAAGATGAGGGATAGGAAAGCAGCCAAGGACCCTGAATTTCAATACTCAGATACTGGAAAAAGAGCCAAAAGAGTGGCTATTGGAGCTCCACAAGAGAAAAAAACCAAAAAACAGAAATTTAGTTTCAGAATTCCAAAAAATAATGTAGCCAAGGCACTGGGACAAAAAGATGTCAAGAAATTGAGGCAAATAGTTGGCCTCACCTCTGGAAGGTAATTTTACTATCGTAAATTGTTCTGAATATCACATCTTCAATAGTTGTTAAATGTAACTCTTTTTGTATATACAGTGGACCAATTTGGCAAGGGGGTCTTTCTGTTATACATTTTGAGGATATCATGTCTATACTGAAAGAGGATGAAATTTCCAGTAATGTGAGTATTTACTTATAAATGTAACAACTATTGTGTAAATGTAACAATTGTGACTATTACAAACTATATGTAACATATAATGTATTTACTTGTAATTTCTTAGGTCATTGATGGGTATACAGAAATCTTATATGATGAGCAAGGAATTCCAATGCGGATCAACCGATCTTCATTTTTCGTTTCTGCAAGCATCTCACAGTCACTGCAAAATGAAAAACAGCGTCACCTCTTCAAGGTGCTAGTGAAAGATAGGATAGATCTCAGTCTGTATCAATTCATACACTTCCCTCTGCATAATGAAGGGCATTGGACTTTGGCGGTGTATGACATAGTTGAAAACATATGGAGACACTACAATTCACTACTTCAGGAGTATGCAGACATGGACACACATTTGCAGTTGGTTAACAAATTGGTAATCACTACTTAAATTTTCTGACCATATATATGTTTAACTTAATTTAACTTCTCATGCATATACATTATAATTTACAGATGGACACATTCATTGAACATTACGAAGGAATTAAACCTGGACAGATCATCTCTGTTCAGAATGCACCGCAGCAGCCTGATTTTTCGTAAGTTCATTTACTTTGTTAGGTAATTTCATTATAGAATAAAGGAACATACTGATTCAAATTTTTTTTTCAACTGCAGCATAGAGTGCGGAACTGTGGTCATACATGTAATGACCCAATATGCCTTTCAAGCAGATATATCATCAGTAATGACTCACCAGATGTGCAGTAGTACCAGAGCCCAACTAATACATAAGTTCATCAACGACAGGAAAAGGACGTACACAGAAGAGGATCACAAGTTGTTTTCATTGAATATTGATGATTGAACTCTAAATGTTTTGTTGTGTCTGTCTGTAAATCGAACAAATAGCAACTTTGGATGTAAACAGCTTATAACAAATGTTTTGGGAGCCATGAAATGAAAATATAGATATATTTTGTCTGATGCTAAGTTGGGATTTACTATTCATGTGTTTCCATGAACGACATGTGTTGTAATAACTTTCATGTAATGTAACAGTCAATTAACAATGCAAAGCATGTTACTGTGTATATGTAAATGTAACAAACCAACAATGTCACATTCTGGGTATAGTGAATGTAATTACAATGATTAAAATGTGACAGATACCTCTAATGCAACCGGCTTATAATTTGATTGTAACACAATTAAACTTTGTTACATATCATTAAAATTGTTACATTTCTCTATGTAACGAAAAACTCAGAGTGATTCATATTACAACATAATATTGAATATTAAATCTGGAATCTACAAAACATATATCACTTATGCATCAATATGAATTTAAAAATGTGACAGATGTCTCTGATGCAATCAGTTAATAACTCGAATGTAATACAGGTACACAACACAAATACACACTGTTACATATCATTAAAATTGTTACATCTTCTCTATGTAACCAAAAACCTATATTGTCACGCCCCGGGCTTCCCCGGGACGCGGCAAGTGTATATATGATATCAGTGTAAACATGAGTTCAATAACATACTCACGCAACAGCTAAAAATGACATCACAGACAAAAGCAGGGCTGACATAATATATACACAAATAGCGGAAGCTATTGGATTGAGTCTGTAATCCAAAAACATATTACAGACCCGATACATAATCAAATGCCTGTGAGAGCCAATATATACAAAGATATCCAAATAATACACAAACGCGTGCCCAAGCACGGAATATAATACATACAATCACAAGGGATGTTGATAGCCTCTAATACTCGCGGGATGTGGCGCTACTCCGCTACTGATGAAGTCCCTCGGGGAGCTCCTCCTCTAGATCCGACTCAGATAGCACTGGAGAAAATAATTATGCGAGGGGTGAGCCACACGCTCAGTGAGCAGCACAACCCATGTCATGCCCCAGGGCGGCCGTCCCCGGGACGCGGCAAGGGTATACATGATATCAGCAGTCAATACAGGGGATCAATAATATACCATAAACAACAGCTAAAAAGACAACACAGACAACAAAAAGGCTGACATGATGTATACACAGAAAAGCGGAAGCAAAAGACTGAATCTGTAAATCAACAACACTTTACAGACTCGATACATAATCATATGTCCTGTGAGAGCCAATATATCCACAATACATCCACATACAATCCATACTAGGTGCCCAAGCACAGAAATATATACATACAACAAAGAGAAGGATGCTGATGGCCTCAAAACTCGAGGGACGTGGCGCTACTCCGCTACTGGTGTAGTCGCTCGGGAAGCTCCTCCTTCAAGTCCGCCTCGGTAATCACTGGAGAAAAATATTATGCGAGGGGTGAGCCACACGCTCAGTGAATAGCACAACCCATGCATACAGTTTATATTAACCACATTTAATCAAGTCACTAGCCTCAAAGTGGCATAAACAACACAAATCCGGGGGTTCGTTACATCGCCGAACCGCCATACCCTCACCCTCACCCTCACCCCTCAATAGGTGACAAAAGATGTTGGGACTTAATAGGCTGATAATCATTCTTACACAATCCAGTGGGTCGCCACATCGCCGGCCCACCATACCCTCACCCTCACCCCTCAATAGGTGACATAGGCTCTTGGGACTGACTAGGCTGTTGGTCACCCTTGGTCCACCGATAGTCTCTCCCCACTCCGTAGGTCGTTTGGCCACTCCCACATTCGGCACAGTCCATCTACCAAATCAGGAGGTGCCTACTGATGGGAGCCCCTGCACGGGACGACCTTTCTAACGCTGAGGTAGTCTCTACACGGATCCAACGAAGGGAACAGAACAGCCTATCCATCGCATATGATCCACTCGGATCCGCTGACAGCACATCTCTACAACTCTAATGTCTTGAATTCTTCAGAATTCCTCCAGCGCGCATAACCAAGATGCGGGGAAATACATAAGATAATAATGAGGAAAAGAGACCTTGGGAGGGCAACCTGAGGTCCCGATGTAGGACATCCTGCCAACCAAACAAGGAACACGGAGTACCCTAACCCGGGTCTCAATGTTAACCTCGCAAGGCCCCCTTATATTCCCCAAGGCATGCTAATAATATCACAAGCTTGAATTTAATTAAATAAATCAAACTAATAGGACGCATGCATAGGTCGAGGCTTTCCTAGCATGATAACGGGGTGACAGGATGCACGGCTCATGCACATATCCTAAGGGTGCAAGTCCCTAACATACAAGTCTAGGGTGGCATGCATTCTACACATAGATCATGCTTGCATGGGTTACAATAAAATAGCTAATATTAACTATGTGCCCCCGGGGAGGACGGTACCGCCCAAGTGCATGTAGCGTCTCCCAACTGGGTTGGGTTGTCCCACTCACAGGAAGTCGGGTCGTCGCGCGACCGTCCGTCAAGATCTGCAAGACAGGGTATCAACTTGGTGAGTAAAATCCACAATTACCACAAAATACACAAAAACAGACAAATAAACACCCTACACTCGGGCAAACGTGCATACGGCCCGTACGCACGCTAGCCCGAGCAGTCCGACTCACTCCCGCACCCTCGGCAACCACCCGCACGGCCACCCGCCCCCGGATGTACCGCAGCGCCTCAGCCCGCGCACCCAGGCGCACCGCCGGTCCCCTACCCGCACGCCTGGACTTGCCGCCGAGCCACCTGGGTGCACCGCGTGCCCACTGCGCCCCATCGCAGCAGCCCGCGCGCACCCCGCACTCCCCGCGTTGGCCCGCGCGCACACCTCACGCCCCGCGCCCAGCGCCTCGCCCCTCGCGCACCCCGCGCGCACCTCCGCTGCCCTCGCCTCGCTCCGCGTGCAACCCGCGCGCATCACCGGCTCGCACCATCCGCTCGACCAGCCCCGCACCGGTGCACCCGTGCGCACTGCGCCCCAGCGCAGCACCCCGCACGCGCACCTGCCCACGCGCGTCCGCTGCTCACCACACCGCGCGCACGCCTGCGCCTCTGCCCAGCGCCCCGCGCGCATGCTCCTGCACAGCTCAGCGCCCAGCACCCCAACGCCCAGCACACCCAGCACGCAACACAGCCAGCACGCCCACGCCTGCGCCACCCGAGCGCACGCCCGCGCGCACGTCCGCGCGCACGCGCGCGCGCGCCCAGCCTGCTGCGCTGCTTGCTGCCTGTGCTGCTGCCCTGCCCGAGACAGCAACCCACTCTGTCCGAGCACCTCCACCACCAACCACCGGCCACCCACGGCCTCCGACCGCCCCCAACCACCTCCGACAGCCACCCACAGCCGCCGACCACCACCCAACCTCAAAACCACCCTCCTAACAAGCATCTAAGCCAAAAAGAAGAGGAAGAAGAGCTTACCAAGGGAAGGAAGGGATGTTCGGTTGCTCTCCGCGCACCGAAACGCCTCTCCAAGGGTCTCCACCACCAAGACCTCTTCCCACCTCCGAAATGGCTCCGATCTGAGGAGAAGAGAGGGCGGAAGAAAGGGCTAGACACGCCGAAATTCAAATTTGAAAGCACCGGGGTGTAGATCGGGACCGGATCTACCCTTTCTATGCTTTAGGTTTTAAGGTTTGAGAACTCTAGGGGGCTCAAAAGCTTGAAAAAGAGAGAGGGGGAGAGAGAAAAAGCTTTTGGGAAGATGATGAATAGTGAAGAGCACCTTTTTTGCTCACTTAAATAAGTCAAATATCTGTAGTCCCAGCCAAAGCTCAACATGCGTCAGAGACGTTGGGTTGAGTTCTTGACGGACTACGATTGTGACATCGCTTACCATCCGGGTAAGGCGAATGTCGTTGCAGATGCGCTCAGTAGGCAGCCCTTGGGCATGGCCGCCCACATGGCTGTCCGTCGTTGGAGGCTTATGGAGGAGGCCGCTTGCTGGATTAGCGTTCGAGAGACTCCTGCTGGTGGCTTTTTGGCCAGACTAGTGGTGCAGCCAGTCCTTCTCGACGATATCCGCACGGCTCAGGCACAGGATCCGCATTTTATAGTCCTCTCTGAAGGCGTCGCCCGGGGCGAGCGTCCGGACTACCAGATTCACGCGGACGGGATCCTGCGATTCAGAGGCCGAGTGTGCATTCCCGACGACGCAGAGCTGAAGCGGAAGATTCTGGACGAGGCCCATCGTTCGAGGTACACAGTGCATCCTGGTGGCACGAAGATGTACAGGGGCCTTCATCGCGGCTACTGGTGGCGCGGGATGAAGACGGATATCGCCCGTTTCGTTGCCCGATGCCTAGTATGCCAGCAGGTGAAGTCGGAGCATCAGCGCCCTGCGGGGAAGCTGCAGTCCATTGAGATCCCTCAGTGGAAGTGGGAGCAGATCACCATGGACTTCATCTCGGGTTTGCCGAGGTCACGTTCGGGTCGCGATGCCATCTGGGTGATCGTCGATCGGCTGACGAAGTCTGCTCATTTCCTCCCCATCCGACTCACCGATTCTCTGGACACCCTGGCGCAGTTATTTGTCTCCGAGATTGTCCGTCTCCATGGCACTCCAGTCAGCATCATTTCCGATCGAGACGCGCGTTTTACTTCGAGGTTCTGGCGTAGCCTCCAGCACGCCCTTGGTACGAACCTCCATTTCAGTACAGCGTTTCATCCGTAGACGGACGGCCAGTCGGAGAGGACGATCCAGACTCTTGAGGATATGCTGCGGGCCTGTGTTCTCAATTTTGGGGGCAGTTGGGAGAGGCACCTTCCGTTGGTGGAGTTCGCCTACAACAACAGCTACCACTCGAGCATCCGGATGGCTCCTTACGAGGCACTTTATGGCCGCAGCTGCAGGTCCCCCATGTGTTTGGATGAGGTCGGAGAGCGCCAGTTAGAGGGACCAGAGATCGTTCACCAGACCTCCGAGATGGTGAAGACGATTCGCGAGCGTATCCGAGTCGCTCAGAGCCGTCAGAAGTGCTACGCCGACCGTCGTCGCCGTGAGCTCACCTTCGAGGTTGGTGACCATGTGTTCTTGAAGGTGTCCCCGATGAAGGGCATCTTCCGATTCGGTGTGCGGGGCAAGCTGAGTCCGCGTTTCATTGGGCCGTTCCTCATCCTCGAGCGAGTTGGAGACGTCTTCCATGTCTCGCAGCTGAGGTGATATGTCCACGATCCTGCTCACATCATCCCGTTCGAGCCGCTCGTCTTCAAGTCGGACTTGTCTTTCGTGGAGCAGCCAATTGAGATCCTGGACCGCCGCGAGAAGAGGCTCCGCACCAAGACCGTCTAGCTGGTCAAGGTGCGATGGCAGCACCGTTCCGGTGCCGAGGCCACTTGGGAGCTCGAGGACGCCATGTGTGACGCGTATCCGCATCTTTTCCCTTCTTAGATGTTTTTGTATTTATTTTGAGGACAAAATTTCCTAAGGGGGGGAGAATGTTATATATGTGTCACTTTTTGGCCTGTTGGTAACCATTGGAGCATTTTGGCAATTTTTGAATTTTTTCATTTTTTGATCGGAACCGCTAAAATTTTGGACTGTTAGCTATCGTCCTGTGTTTGGGGACTCCGATTGAAAATCTAACCGCATATTATGTGTCCTAGTGCCATTTTAAGCCACTCATGAAAATTTCATCGAATTCCGGTAACGTTTCCAAAATTTCACAGCTCTGGGGGCGTATCCTGGTTTTGACCGAGCGAGAAGTCATTGGGAGAGTTGACTCGGTCAAAGTGGGCCCATGACTTGGTCAACCCTTTTTTTTTTTTGTGTGGTTGGGTTGACCTAAGTCAAATCCCACTTAAAAGCTTTTAATCCTCACCTAATCTAGCCTTAAGCCTAATTAATCTTGATTAGCCCTAATTTTAAGTGAGTTGACTATTTAAGAAAGCAAAAAGTGGTTGCCCACTATTCATCATCTTCCCAAAAAGCTTTTCCCTCTCCCCCTCTCTCTTTTTCAAGCATTTGAGCCCCTTGGAGTGCCCAAAGCTTAAAACCTAAAACCTAGAAAGTGTAGATCCGATCCCGATCTACACCCCGGTGCTTTCAAATTCGAATTCCGACGAGTTTTGCCCCTCCATCCGCCCTCTCTTCTCCTCAGATCCGAGCCATTTCGGAGGTGGGAAGGGGTTTTGGTGGTGGAGACCCTTGGAGAGGCATTTCGGTGCGAGAAGAGCTTCCGGATCCTTTCTTTTCCTCTCCTTGCTTTGGGTAAGCTCCCCTTCCTTGATTTTTCTTGTTAGATGCATGTTAGGGGAGGTTTTGGGTGTGTGGAGGGCGGCTGGTGGCTGCCGATGGTGGTTGGGGGTTGTCGGAGGCCATTGGTGGCCGGAGGTTGGTGGTAGGGGTGCTCGGACAGGGTGGTGATCTGTCCTGGGCAGGATGTCAGCAGGCGCAAAGGCAGGCAGCAGCCGGCGTGCAGCGGCTGGGCGCGCGCGTGCGCGCGGGCGTACGCGCGGGCGTGCGCTCGGGTTGCGCTGGGCGTGCTGGTTGCTGGCGTGGCGAGTGTGCTGGGCGAGCGTGCAGGGCGCTGTGCTGGGGCGCAGTCCGCACGGGTGCACCCGGGAGGGGCTGGTCGAGCGGCTGGTGCGAGGAGCTGGTCAAGCGGCTGGTGCGAGGAGCTGGTCGAGCGACTGGTGCGGAGAGCTGTGCGAGCGGATGATGCGCGCGGAGTGCACGCGGGGCGAGGCAGGGGAGGTGCGCGCGGGGCGAGGCGCTGGGCGCGCGGGGCGTGCGGTGTGCTCGCGGGCCAGCGCGGGGCGTCCGGGGTGCGCGGGGCACCTAGGTGCGCGGGCTGAGGCGCGGCGGCGCATCCGGGGGCGGGTGGCCGTGCGGGTGGTTGCCGGGGGTGCAGGAGTGAGTCGGGGTGCTCGGGCTAGCGTGCGTACGGGGCGTATGCACGTTTGCCCGACTGTTGGGTGTTTATGTGTATGTTTTTGAGTATTTTGTGGTAATTCTGGATTTTACTCACCAAGTTGATACCCTGTCTTGCAGATCTTGACGGACGGTCGCGCGACGACCCGACTTTCGGTGAATGGGGCAATCCAACCCAGTTGGGAGGCGCTATACGCACTTGGGCGTATAACGTCCTCCCCTGGGGCACCATAGAGTAATATTAACCTGTTTAATATGAAATCCATGCAGCATGATTGATATGTAGTATGCATGCTACCCTAGACTGATTATGTTAGGGACTTGCACCCTTAGGTTGTGTAAGAGCCATGCATCTTGCCCCCTTTGTTATCATGCTAGGAAAGCCTCGGCCTTTGTATGCTCCTATTAGTTTAACTTGTTAAATTAAATGCAACTGGTTATAATATTGCATGCCTTAGGGAATATTAAGGGGCCTTGCGAGGTCAACATTGAGACCCGGGCTAGGGTGCTCCGTGTTCCTTGTTTGGTTGTCGGGACGTCCTATATCAGGACCTCCTGTTGCCCTCCCAAGGTTTCTTTTCCCGTCTATATCAATGCATGTTCCCCGCATCTTGGTTATGCGCCCTGGAGGAATTCTGATGAATTCAAGACACTAGAGTTGTAGAGATGGGTTGTCAGCGGATCCGAGTGGATCATATGCGTGTGGGTAGGCTGTTTCTCTCCCCTTCGTTGGATCCGTGTAGGGACTCCTCAGCATAGAAAGACTATCCTGATAGAGGGCTCCCATCAGTAGGCACCTCCTGATCTTGGACTCGGACTGTGCTGAACGTGGGAGTAGACCAGGCGCTAGCAGGCTATCCTGACAGAGGGCTCCCATCAGTAGGAACCTCCTGATCTTGGACTCGGACTGTGCTGAATGTGGGAGTGGACCAAGGGTGATTAACAGCCTAGTCAGTCCCAATATCCTATGTCACCTGTTGAGGGGTGAGGGTTGATGTGTATGGATGTGTTTGGATGATTATCAGTCCCAATATCCTATGTCACCTACTGAGGGGTGAGGGTGAGGGTGTGGTGGTTCGGCGAAGTACGAACTACTGGGTTTTATGTTGTTATGCCACTTTGAGGCTGGTTGTTGATTAATTGTGGTTAATATATCTGTGATGAATGGGTTGTGCTGTTCACTGAGCGTGTGGCTCACCCCTCGCATAATTGTTTTTCCAGTGATTACTGAGGAGGACTTGAAGGAGGAGCTCCCTGAGCGACTGCACCAGTAGCGGAGTAGCGCTACGTCCCGCGGGTTGAGGCCATCAGCATCCTTCCTTTTATTGTATGTATATATTTTGTGCTTGGGCACCCAGTTGTGTATATTTGGATGTATGTGTGTATATTGGCTCTCACAGGACATTTGATTTGTATCGAGTCTGTAGTATGTTTTGGATTACAGACTCAGTCTTTTAGCTTCCGCATCTGTGTATATATTATGTCAGCCTTGCTTGATCTGTGTTGTTGTCATTTTAGTTGTTGTTAGAGTGATTTATTGATTTCCCTGTTTATACTGCTGATATCTTATATACACTTGCCGCGTCTCGGAGACGGCCGCCCTGGGGCGTGACACTCCCCAACCCACCTACCCAACATGCATGACTTTCCCACAACCCCTTAGGCCAAGAAAACCAAGAAAAAGGAGGGGAGGAGCTCACCTTGGGAGGGAAAAGAAAGGGGGAGGTTCGGGGCCCTTCGCGCACCGAAACGCCGCCGCCGGAACCACCACCACCTCTCCTCGGCCTCTCCTCAGCCTCCTCATGGCAGCAAACAGGGGGGGGGAAGAGATCATGAGAAAGGGAGCTTGATATAGAGGGGAGAACAACAAACAACACACATGAACTCACCAACACCTCCTCCTCCACCATCTCCTTCACCATCTCTTTTAGGAATTATAACAAACACATGGGGGGTGTGTTTGAAAAGAGAGAAGGAGAGAAAAAATGCTGGTCGGAAGATTTTGGGAGGGGAGAGAGAGAGAGAGAAGATATTTATCAAATATCTTAAGGAGAATTTACTAAGTCGCCCTCCGACTAGAAATTCTGCGCAAGCTTCACTGGAACAGCCATAACTTCCCCGATACAGCTCCGAATTGCTTGATTCCAAGACCGATGGAAAGCTAAGAAGATTATCTACAACTTTCATGTTTATGCCATGATCAAATAATCTCTCCAGCTAATCCGAAATTAGAGCCGAACATGGAACAGGGCTGCTGCCAGAATTTCCATCCCCGGGGTATACTTGGAAAAATACCCATAACTTTTACTACAAGAATCCAGTTGATCTAACTCCACTTCTGTGCGAAAGCTAACTCAAAACTGGACATCTCATAATAAAATCATAATTAAACCTCTTCATCTTGGATTTTAACAAAATCAAATCCAAATACCAAATCAGGAATACATAACTTAGATAAAAAAAATTATGTACCCAAATCTTCAGACAGAGCGCTCCAAATGACACAGACACAACACATAGTGATTCATATTATAACATGATATTGAATATTAAATCTAGAAAATACAAAACAGACTTCACTTATGCATCAATATGAATTTAAAATGGGACAGATGTCTCTGATGCAATCAACTAATAACTCGAGCGAAATACAAATACACACTATCAATGAATTTATATTTGTTACATCTTCAAATGTAACAACAACCCAAGACTGATCCATTGTTACATCATTGTGGAAATTAAACCTGAAAAATATAAAAAGAAAATCAATTGAGTCAGAACAAGTCACTTATGTATCAATCTGCACATTGCTTTATGTATTCTTCGCGTGCTTAGTCTTCGGCTTGTAAACCTTTGCTGCCTTCCTTTTTGTTGGTGGTCGCCCTTTGCTTCGAACTTTTTTAGGTGAATGTACACATCTAACCGGCGATGGTGTTACGCCAACAGAACTGCAGTTAACATTCGCAGATGAAAAATGCAACAAAGATTCCTGCAAAGAATCCATGTATTGTGTACAAAAGGCATATTTTTCTTCAGATACAACTGCAGCATCCACAACAAATGAAAATTTGGAATATAATTCATTATGCCTCGACATGTGATCATTTGACATGTTGTCAAGATAACAATTCTTCAAAGCATTATGAATTCTTTTGATGCCCTTCCGCCAGCGATCCATAATGTAATATGAAGAAACTACACTCGTGTTTGTATGTATCAAAACTTTAATACAATGCCTACATATGATACCCATGAACTCAAATAGACAACAAACACATCGAAACTCCTGTTTCAATTCATCAAACTTAACCTCATAAGCTGTTTTCTTTGTTGCTCCATCTTTGCCTTTTGAAACATCAGTGACAACAAAAGCTCTCACGCCATCTAAATCCGAAACTTCTACCAAATTGCAAAAAATCAACCCCTTGATTTCATTCTGAAATTTCCTAAACATATCATGTGTATATGCTTCTTCAAACTGCCTCTCAAACCCAAAATCAGTAAGCAATGGAATGCTTGAGTTAACTGATTGAAAGTCAGCCCTTTCTTCCTTCTCAACCTTACTTCTCAGTGCATTATCGTATTGTTCCACAAATTGCTTCAAAGTCGTTTTTGAGTTCACATAGTCATCAAAAAAAGCATTCATACTTTCACTTCTCTGAGTAGTTGACATACCAGCCCAAAAGGTTTCTTTAACGTATACAGGAGCCCATCTTGTTCGGTCGTTGAATAGACATGTGAGCCAGACATTGTTGCTCAGACCATGATCCAAAATCATTTCCATCCACTGCTTGTCGAAAACATCAGCAGTTAAAGACTCGTAAACTATTGCCTTCAAGCATTTCTTAATAACATCATAACTCTTGCAACTGCAAAAATGTATCGGGAAATTAATTGAAACCATTATAAATATGTAGAACTTCATCTGCAATCAAATGACAATGAATATTGCACTGCTAATAACATGACGTGAAATGTAACAATAATAAAATAAATGTAACAAAAAACAAGTAAAATAACAAACCTGCCCAGTTTCTCAGGAATCTTCTTCATGATATGCCACAGGCACAATCTGTGGCGAGAATGAGGAAAAACCTCTAACACAGCCCCTTGTATGGCCTTGCATTGGTCAGTCACTATAGCATTTGGCATACGTCCATACATGCACTCCAACCATGCTTTGAATAGCCACACGTATGTTGCAGTATTTTCGTTGGATAATAGACCACATCCAAACAAGACCGATTGTCCATGATGGTTTACACCAACAAAAGGTGCAAATGGCATATCATACTTGTTCGTCAAATATGTTGAGTCAAATGAAATAACGTCTGAAAATGACTCATATAATGCTCGTGATCTCGCATCAGCCCAAAAAATATTTCTTACTCTGAAATTCTCATCAAAATCAATAGCATGAAAAAAATTTGGATTTCGCTTTTGCATGCGCACGAAATAATCACAAACAGCTTGTGCATCGCCTCCACCAAGCCTTCCAATTCTAGTTTTAGACAAGTAATTCCTTGCATCTCTCTCCTCATATGATATGCAATCGTATCCCCCAGCTTTAATAACAAGTGAATTAAAACTTTTTGATGTTCTGATCCCTGCTTGGTCATTTATATCCAGCACTCTTTTTGAAAAAGGATCAATTTCCCTATGGCAAGCAAAATGCCGTGACTTAAGTGGACTCAAATGATGGTTATGACCTAAGACAACCTTTGAAATAACAAACAATTCTCCATCCTTCACATTAATGTTTATCCTAGCTCCGCACCCAGACTTGATCGATGACCTACCACTGAAAACATTCCTCCCTGTGGAAACATGCTTCCCATTCCGACAACATGCAAGTGAAAAAAATCTTGGTCGCCCATTGTCATCCTTTTTACCGTGAATCTTCGCAATGCCAAAACCTTCACTGTGAGCAAAGTTTTTATAAAACATCCTAACATCATTTTCCGAGCAAAATGACATTCCAACACTTGGAACAATAACTTCAGTACTATGCTCATCAAAAACATCGATTTCACCTTCTATTGCACTGCCTTCCAAAGAAAATGTAGCAGATTCCCCTGCACAAGTATCTACTTCACTGTTACATTTATGCATAATTTAAATTCAAATGTTTAAAGAAATGCAGTACACAGTGACTGCTACATGTTAGATATCCCCTGCAACAGTATAAACTTCATTGTTACAATTACATATAATTTCTATTTTCATAGTTGAAAAAAATGCAGTACATGAGTGATTGTTACATGTTGACCGTTACATTTATGAATGTAGCAAAATTGGAAAACGTGTATTCGAGATGAGGATTGAAATATTAACATCACACAAACCATTATGTATTAAATGTAACAATATCAAAAGTAACAATTATAAAAATATATCAAAACCTACACAGTGACTGCTACATGTTAGATATCCCCTGCATCAGTATAAACTTCATTGTTACAATTACATATAATTTCTATTTGCATAGTTGAAAAAAAATGCAGTACATGAGTGATTGGTACATGTTGGACCGTTACATTTATGAATGTAACAAAATTAGAAAACGTGTATTCCAGATGAGGATTGAAATATTAACATCACACAAACCATTATGTATTAAATGTAACGATATCAAAAGTAACAATTATGAAAATATATCGAAACCTAATAAAAAGATGCGAAATAACGATCAATAAATAAACGAGTTTCATTCCTCTTAATTGTTACATGTAACATATACTGAAAAATTGATCATCACAAATTTAATTTTAATTTCGAATGTTATTTTCAATCCAAAAGGTCAAGATATGATGGAAAACAATTCACAGAACCAGATCCAGAAGGCGTTGATTGGAGATTCAACTCCATAAAGAATAAACAATTTTTTCGAACTTCACAGGATTAAACAATCCTAAAGATCTATAATGGTTTCACCGTATTCAAATCGGTTTTGATTTAAATTTAATTTCGAATGTTATTTTCATTCCAAAAAGAGAGAGATATGATGGAAAACAATTCACATACCAGATCGAATAGGCGTTGATTGAAGATCCACCTCCATAAAAAACAATATGGTTTTGAACTTCACCGGATTAAAAAATCCTATAGAGTTACGATGGTTTCACAGTATTCAATCGGTTTTGATTTGATTTGGTTGACGATGATCTGCAAATACAAAACCTAAATGATCGGCAGTTGTAAATCTCCCCAATATGCGGTTAGAATATTAATCAATTGTGACGATCAAATTTGTAACCGTCTGCTGATCCAAAAAAAAAAAAAGGGTATTATGGACAATGTGTGTATGCCATGTCATGGGGTCTAGTTTGGGGCCTGTGAATTTGGGGCTTGAGAATCATTATTGTTATAAAAAATATAAAAAATTTCTATCAACGCATATACCTTGTTAATGTGAATATATATATGTGTCGATAGAAATTTTTTATCACCCATATACCATGTTATTGACGTATATACCTTATTAATATATAGTTGGATGAAATTTCAACCATGATTATATTTTAAAAAAAAATTATAAATTTAAAATAAATGGAAAGATATGTTCAATTTTGAAAAAAATAAAATTTTAATTTTAATATTAAAAGTTTAATAATTTGGGTCCTCTTTGGAGCTAGGAAAACATTACATTCAGTCCTGTATACAGCCCACACACATTTTGATTTTTCTAAAGTATACATTTTTTTATATCGGAGGAATCTCCTATAGTTGACCTTTCGACTAAGCTGGGTAGACATTTTTATAAAAATGAATTATATAAACATATATATTGAATACATATTTTTTTTTTTTTTTTTTTGCAGTGGAGTATATATTGTATTAGGTGTTTTATACAACGAATGTGGATTTTTTTTTTTTTTTTGCACAAATCCAAAGTGGGACATATTTTTTACATTAAATTTTATCATAGCATACTAGATATTAAACACATATTTGAAAATTAATTTTTTGATTAATTTGTTTGGAGCTGAGCCAGAGGGAAAGGAGAGAAGAAGCAAAAGGAAAAATTAAAGGGAATAAGAGAATAATTTCAGATTCATTGGAAGATGGTGAGGTATTTTGGGAATGAATTTTGTTTTTGGTTATTTTGGAAAGATGGAATGATGTGTGGCCGTTTGGGTTGAGTTTTTTTTTTTTTTTTAAAATGAACTGATAGGCTGGCTACTTCTTTGCATTAGTTAAAAGGAGTGCAGCCAAGAAGAGAAAGAGAGAAATGCAAGTACAAGAAACTCAAAATACCACACAAGCAGAACCTATGAGAATGGGTGAGTTATAAGAAATAACCACCCCATCCCCCCCTCGACGAACAATCCGTCAGGTCACCAAAATATTTGATTGAAGCACCCTATACTCCCCAAGCCCCTGAGCATAAACAGCCCCAAGTCACAATGAAACCCTTCGCGCTCATCCAAATACCTTCAGTAGAAATCTACAACCCCTCAAACAGTGCAGCATTGCGGCCAAGCCACAGTGCCTAGAGACATGCCGGAACGAGATGTTGAAATTATAAGCTGGACTCTTTGAATTCCTCTCTCATTTACTAGTCTTGGGAACTCTTTTAGCATTTAGGATACATGTGGTTTTCTATGCAAAGTCCTTGTATTCTTCCCTTACTTATTTTCTTTGAAAAATGTAATAGCTTTTTAGTTTTTTCATGGTATGAATTTACAGAGTATGTAAATTCCGATTGGATATGTATGCTATATATAGCAACCATGTACTCTCTCATTTTGATATAGTATGAATGAAATTTGAAGCCACAAAAAGTCTACTCATACTCTAACACAATTCTTGTGTGCTTTTCACTCTAGAGAACAATCTTCTTCTCTAGTTTGCATCTTATATATTTCAAGTGTTGATTTCTTTCTAACAAATTGGTATCAGAGCCTCGTTCAAGGATGGCTTCCAACAATATGGTGCAACCACAAGTTTCTTCCTTTGTTGGTAAAAATTATAACAAATGGAGTATTCAAATGAAGGCACTCTTTGGCTCTCAAGATCTATGGGATATTGTTGAGAGCAGCTTCGATGAGCCGGACGATATGGAGGGCTTCACTCAACGACAACAAACTGAGTTGAAGGAAAACCGGAAGAAGAACAATAAGGCATTGTTCGATATTTATCAAGCTGTTGATGAAGCCATTTTTGAAAGGATATCTTCGGCGGAATCAGCAAAGGAAGCATGGGATACTCTCTGTACAACATATAAAGGAGAAGACAAAGTAAAAATGGTGAGACTCCAAACTCTTAGAAGTGAATTTGATTCTTTAAATATGAAAGAATCTGAGACTATTGAAGCTTTTTTCAATCGAGTCTTCTCTATTGTTAATCAAATGCGAGTAAATGGTGAAAAACTTGAAGATCAAAGAGTTGTTGAAAAAATAGAGGAGCTTAACTCGCAAGTTTGAACATATTGTTGTTGCTATAAAAGAATCCAAAAACTTATCCACTTTGTCCATTGATAGTTTAATGGGATCACTTCAGTCCCATGAACTTCGTATAAAGCAATTTGATTTTCCTTCAATCGAGCAAGCTTTTTAGACACAACTCTCTATTCGTGGTTGTCACGCCCCAGGGCGGTCGTCCCCGGGACGCGGCAAGTGTATATATGATATCAGCAGTCTATACAGGAGGTCAATAACATACTCTAAACAACACCTAAAATGACAACACAGACAAAAGCAGGGCTGACATGATATATACACAAATAGCGGAAGCTAAAAGACTGAGTCTGTAATTCAAAAACATAATACAGACTGGATACATAATCAACTGTCCTATGAGAGCCAATATACATGAATACATACAATCAAAGAAAGGATGCTGATGGCCTCTAACACTCGCGGGACGTGGCGCTACTCCGCTACTGATGAAGTCTCTCGGGGAGCTCCTCCTTCAAGTCTGATTCAGTGATAACTGGAGAAAAATATATATGCGAGGGATGAGCCACACGCTCAGTGAATAGCACAACCCATGCATCACAATTCATATTAACCACAAATAATTAATCAAGCCTCAAAGTGGCAGGAACTACACAATCCAGTGGGTCGCTACATCGCCGACCCACCACACCCTCACCCTCACCCCTCAATAGGTGACATAGGATATTGGGACTGACTAGGCTGTTAATCACCCTTGGTCCACCGATAGTCTCTCCTCCACTCCGTAGGCCGCTTGGCCTACTCCCACACTTCAGCACAATCCGAATCCAAATCAGGAGGTACCTACTAATCGAAGCCCTCTGACGGGAAGGCCTTTCTAACGCTGGGGCAGTCTCTATACGGATCCAACGAAGGGAAAAGAAACAGCCTATCCACACGTATACGATCCACTTGGATCCGTCGGCAACACATCTCATCAACTCTAATGTCATGAATTCTTCAGAATTCCTCCAGGGCGCATAACCAAGATGCGGGGAAACATATATTATAATATTATCGGAAAAAGAAACCTTGGGAGGGCACCATAAGGTCCCGATATAGGACATCTCGACAACCAAACAAGGAACACGGAGTACCCTAGCCCGGGTCTCAACGCTGACCTCGCAAGGCCCCTTATAATATTCCCTAAGGCATGCTCGCATTTGATTAAATAAATTAAACTAAATGGGAACATGCATAGGTCGAGGCAAGGCTTCCTAGCATGAAAATATGGTGACAGGATGCATGGCTCTTACACATATCCTAAGGGTGCAAGTCCCTAACATACAAGGTCTAGGGTGGCATGCATACTACATACTAATCATGCTGCATAGATTACATATTATACAAGTTAATATTAAACTATGGTGCCCCAGGGGAGGACGGTATACGCCCAAGTGCATATAGCGCCTCCCTACTGGGTTGGTTTGTCCCACTCACCAATAACCGGGTCGTCGCGCGACCGTCCGTCAAGATCTGCAAGACAAGGTAATCAACTCGGTGAGTAAAATACACAAATATATACAAAAATATACTAAAAATACCCAACACTCGGACAAACGTACATACGGCCCGTACGCACGCGAGTCCGAGCACCCCGACTCACCCGAACCCCCGGGCAGCCGTACGCACGGCCACCCGACCCAGGCGCACAGCCGCGCCCCAGCCCGCGCGCCCAGACGCACTGTCGAGCCCCTGCCCGCATGTCCGGACACGCTGCCGAGCCCCCCGAGTGCACCGCGCGCTCACTGTGCCCCAGCGCAGCAACTCGCGCGCACACCCGCACGCCCTGCGCCCCAACGCAGCACCCCACGCGCACCATCAGCTCGCCTCACCGCGCGCGCACAGCACACACTGCGCCTCTGCGCAGCGCTCCGCGCGCACGGCGCCCAGCGCGCAGCACCCGCACGCGATGGGGCGGTGGGCGAGCCGGTGGTGTGCGCAGGGTGCGCGCGGGGCGAGGCGATGAGGCGCAGGGCGTGCGGGTGTGCGCGCGAGTCGCTGTGCACCTGGGGGGACTCGGCAGGGTGTCCGGGCGTGCGGGCTGGGCTCGACAGTGCGTCTGGGCGCATGGGCCGGGGCTCGGCTGTGCGCCCGGGGCGGGTGGCCGTGCGTGCGGTTGCCCGGGGGTTAGGGGTTGAGTTGGGGTGCTCAGGCTCGCGTGCGTACGGGCCGTATGTACGTTTGCCCGAGTGTTGTGTATTTTTAGTTTATTTTTTGTGTATTTGTGTATTTTACTCACCTAGTTGATTACCTTGTCTTGCAGATCTTGACGGACGATCGCGCAACGACCCGGTTATTGGTGAGTGGGACAACCCAACCCAGTTGGGAGGCGCTATATGCACTTGGGTGTATACCGTCCTCCCCTGGGGCACCATAGTTAATATTAACTTGTTAACATGTAATTCATGCAAGCATGATTACTGTGTAGAATGCATGCCACCCTAGATTTTGTATCTTAGGGACTTGCACCCTTAGGATATGTGTAAGGGCCATGCATCTTGTCATCCTGTTCTCATGCTAGGAAGCCTTGACCTATGCATGTGTCCTACTAGTTTGATTTATTAATTTAAATGTGAACTTATGACTATTATCATGCCTTAGGGAATATTAAGGGGCCTTGCGAGGTCAACATTGAGACCCGGGCTAGGGTACTCCGTGTTCCTTGTTTGGTTGTCGGGATGTCCTATATCGGGACCTCATGGTGCCCTCCCAAGGGTTCTTTTCCCAATATTATTGTATTATATGTTTCCCCGCATCTTGGTTATGCGCGCTGGAGGAATTCTGAAGAATTCAAGACATTAGAGTTGTTGAGATGTGTTGCCGGCGGATCCGAGTGGATCATATGCGTATGGATAGGCTGTTCTGTTCCCTTCGTTGGATCCGTGTAGAGACTGCCCCAGCGTTAGAAAGGTTGTCCCGTGGAGGGCTCCCATCAGTAGGCACCTCCTGATTTGGGACGGACTGTGCTGAATGTGGGAGTGGCCAAGCGGCCTACGGAGTGGGGAGAGACTATCGGTGGACCAAGGGTGACCAACAGCCTAGTCAGTCCCAATATCCTATGTCACCATATTGAGGGGTGAGGGTGAGGGTGTGGTGGGTCGGCGATGTGGCGACCCACTGGATTTGTGTAAGGATGATTATCAGCCTATTAAGTCCCAACATCCTATGTCACCTATTGAGGGGTGAGGGTGAGGGTGTGGTGGTTCGGCGATGTAGCGACCCACTGGATTTGTGTAGTTCCTGCCACTTTGAGGCTATTGATTTGATTATTTGTGGTTAATATATGTTGTGATGCATGGGTCGTGCTATTCACTGAGCGTGTGGCTCACCCCTCGCATAATATTTTTCTCCAGTGATTACTGAGGCGGACTTGAAGGAGGAGCTCCCCGAGAGACTGCACCAGTAGCGGAGTAGCGCCACGTCCCGCGAGTTTTAGAGGCCATCAGCATCCTTTTTTATTGTATGTATATATTCCGTGCTTGGGCACCCAGTTTGGATTGTATTTGGATGTATGTGTGTATATTGGCTCTCACAGGACATTTGATTATGTATCGAGTCTGTAGTATGCTTTTGGATTACAGACTCAGTCTTTTAGCTTCCGCTACCTGTGTATATATCATGTCAGCTTCGCTTTCATCTGTGTTGTCATTTTAGTTGTTGTTTAGAGTATTTTATTGATCTCCTGTATAGACTGCTGATATCATGTATACACTTGCCGCGTCCCGGGGACAGCCGCCCTGGGGCGTGACAAAAGTTGGTATCAGAGCCTGGTCCTGTCAGAGCCAATTGTCTTCTTTTTCGTAGAGATGAGTCCTAGGATTTCTATATGAGTATTCTGATCCTAGTGTCTGGTTTTCTTAGGTTGCTGATATGCCTCCTCGCAGAGGACGGTGCGGACGTGGTCCCTCTCAACCTTTGGAGGTTTCCGGACCTACCAGAGGCGAGGATGCTACTGGAGAGTCCTCAGCCGTGAGGCCAGGATCGGCGCAGGAGCCTCCTGCCTGGGAGCGCAGACCAGGGCACTGGAGGCCCAGACCAGAGTGTTGGCAGATCAAGCACGGGAGATTCAAGAGCTGCGGCCGGCCCGCGAGGCAGTTCCGCAGGTCCCCTTGGTGGCAGATCCACCTGTGGTACCCGACGTACCCCCAGTCCCTGTGGTGATTCCGGCGGTGAGAGTTCAGGATCGCCAGGAGAGGGAGGTGGAGCTGGAGGCTGCAGCGAGGGTGCACCAGAGTGGCCTCAGCGCCTTTCTGAAGCTCCACCCTCCCGAGTTTCATGGTCAGACGGCGGATCCTCTTGCTCCAGAGCGATGGTTGATGGAGGTGGATGCGATCTTCTCGACCATGCATTGCATGGATCGCCAGCGAGTCTCCCTGGCCACTTTTATGCTGAAGGGTAGCGCCGCCGACTGGTGGGCTACTAGATCAGTGGACATCCCTGAGGGAGTGGAGCAGCTTCTATGGGCGGGATTCCGGAGGTATTTCTTGGAGGAGTACTTCCCGTTCTCGACGCGCCAGATCGTGATGCAGGAGTTTGAGCAGCTGACGCAGGGCTCTATGTCTGTCGCTGACTACTCCACGCGCTCCACGAGGCTGTCCAGATTGGCCCCATCTTTGGTGATGGACGAGGAGATGAGGTGTCGTCGTTTTGAGCTCGGTCTCAGCAGCGCCATTCGGGTGCACGTCACCTCCCAGGCATTCACGAGGTACTCCAACTTGGTGTCTCGGGCGAAGACAGTCGAGCGAGACCTCGGGATCCTCGTGAGGGTTTCGACCCCTTCGGCAGACCAGAGGCCTCCCAGGAGCCAGGACCAGGGACAGCGCAAGAAGAAGAGGCCCCACTTTGATCGGTCAGCAGCTGCCTCTCCTCCAGCAGATGTGGTGCCAGTGCGCTGTCCAGCACCCATCATGGCTGTTATATATGTGTCACTTTTAGCCTGCTGGTAACCGTTGGAGCGTTCTAGCAGTTTTTCATTTTTTTCGGTTTTTGATCGGAACCGCTAATTTTTGGACTGTTAGCTATCGTCCTGAGTTAGAGGACTCCGATTGGAAATCTAACTGCATATTTGGTGTCCTGGTGCCATTTTAGGCCTCTCACGAAAATTTCATCGAATTCCGGTAACGTTTCTGAAATTTCGCAGTTTCGGGGCGTATCCGGGTATTTTAAGTGACTTGCTATATAAATGGAATCTAAAATTAGAAAGGTACTATTCATCATCCCTACCAAAAAGCTTCTCTCTCTCCCCTCTCTCCTTTTCTTTGATTTGAGCCCCTTAGAGCCCTCAAACCCAAAAACCTAAAGCATAGGAAGTGTAGATCAGGTCCCGATCTACACCCCGGTGCTTTCAAATCCGGATTTCGGTGAGTTTTGCCCCTCCGTCCCCCCTCTCTTCTTCCCTGATTTGAGCCATTTCGGAGGTGGGAGTAGATCCGGGCGTTGGAAGCCTTTTGGGAGAGGTTTCGGTGCGCGGAGAGCAACCGAACATCTCTTCCTCCCTTTGGTAAGCCCTTTTTCCTCTCTTTTCTTGTATAGATGTATGTTAGGAGGTTGGATTTGGGGTTGAGTGGTGGTCAACGGCTGTGGGTGGCTATCGGAGGTGGTTGGGGACGGTCGGAGGCCGTCGGAGGCCGATGGATGGGTGGTGGAGGTGCTCGGGCATGGGGGTTGCAGTCCCGGGCAGCAGGCAGCGCTCAGGCAGGCGCAGCAGGCATGCAGCGGCAGGGCGCGCGCGCCCGTGCGCGCGGACGTGCGCGCGGGCGTGCGCTCGGGGTGGCGCTGGGAGTGCTGGGTGCTGGGCGCGCTGGGTAGGACTAGCTCGGGTAGGCTGGGAGCAGGTGCACTAGTTTGCCGGGCGCGCGAGCGGGTGCGCTCGGGCGCGCGCGCGGGTGTGCGCTCGGGGGGTGCAAGGGGAGGCGTGCGGAGTAGGATGGCTGGGCTGTGCGCGCTGGCAGGCCGGGCTCGCAGGCTGGGCTCGCAGGCGTGCAGGACAGGCGGTGCTCGGGCATCAGGCGGGCAGTGGTCGGGCGTGCAGGCGAGCGGTGCTCGGGCCACTCGGCAATGAGCGCAGGCAGGCAACGCGGCCAGGCTGGCAGACGCGTTGGGCGCGTGCTGCCAGGCGCGCTGGGCACGTGTTGCGCGGGCGTGCGCGTGGGCGTTGAGTGAGGGTCCCGGGTGCTGGGCGCTGAGCGCTGGGAGCTGGTCGCGGATGCCGGGTGTGCTGGGCGAGGGTGCTGAGCGCTGGGCGCAGGGGCGCTGGGCGCTGGGCACCGCAGAGGACTATGCGCGCGGGGCGCTGGGGCTGAGGCGCAGGCGTGCGCGCGGTGAGGAGGGCAGTGGGTGCGAGCGGATGGTGCGCGCGGGTAGAGGCTGGTGGTGCGCGCGGAGTGCGCGCGGATAGGGGCTGGAGGTGCGCGCGGGGACATGCGGGGTGTGCGCGGGCTGCTGCGGTGGGGCGCAGTGGGCGCGTGGCCCACCGGGTGGCTCGGCTGCGGGTCCAGGCGTGCGGGCAGGGGCCCGGCGGTGCGCCTGGGCGCGCGGGCTGAGGCGCGGCGGTGCATCCGGGGCGGGTGGCCGTGCGGGTGGTTGCTGGGAGTGCGGGAGTGAGTCGGAGTGCTCGGGCTAACGTGCGTACGGGCCGTGTGTACGTTTGCCCGAGTGTTGAGTTCTTTTGGAGTATTTTGTGAGTATTTTGATGTATTTGTGTATTTAACTCACCGTATAAATATTTGTCTTGCAGATCTTGACGAGCGGTCGCGCGACGACCCGATCTCCGGTGAGTGGGACAATCCAACCCAGTAGAGAGGCGTTATACGCATTTGGGCGTATACCGACCTCTCCTGGGGCACCATGGATTTATATTAACCTGTTGTAATGTGTATTCTATGCGAGCATGATTTAAATGTAGAATGCATGCTACCCTAGACTTTGCATGTTAGGGACTTGCACCCTTAGGATATGTGTATGAGCCATGCATCATGTCCCCCTGTTCTCATGCTAGGAAGCCTTGGCCTATGCATGTGTCCTACTAGTTTATTTATTAAATTAAATGCTAGTGTATGATAATTGCATGCCTTAGATAATATTATAGGGAGGAGCCTTGCGAGGTCAACACTGAGACCCGGGGTACTCCGTGTTCCTTGTTTGGTTGTCGGGGTGTCCTGTATCGGGAACTCACGCTGCCCTCCAAGGTTTCTTGTCCCAATAATATTATAAGTAATGTTATACCAAATTATATGATTATTAGCATATTTAGTGAATATTATAGGGGAGGGGCCTTGCGAGGACAGCGGTGAGACCCGGGTTAGGGTACTCCGTGTTCCTTGTTTGGTTGTCGGGGTGTCCTATATCGGGAACTCACGCTGCCCTCCCGAGCTTCTTTCCCCCAATGATATTCCACCCTTGCTAATTACTGTACATGTTTCCCCGCATCTTGGTTATGCGCCTTGGAGGAATTCTAAGGAATTCATGACATTAGAGTTGTAGAGATGTGTTGTCGGCGGATCCGAGTGGATCATATGCGTATGGATAGGCTGTTCTGTTTCCCTTCGTTGGATCTGTGTAGAGACTGCCCCAGCGTGATAAGGCCGTCCCTTTCGAGGGCTCCCATCAGTAGGCGCCTCCCGATCTCTGTGACGGACTGTGCTGAAGTTATGGGTGAAGGCCAAACGGCCTACGGAGTGGAGGAGAGACTATCGGTGGACCAAGGGTGACCAACAGCCTAGTCAGTCCCAAAATCCTATGTCACCCATTGAAGGGTGAGGGTGAGGGTGAGGGTGTAGTGGGTTGGTGATGAGCGACCCACTGGTGTTGTGATTGGATGATCATCAGTCCCAAAATCCTATGTAACCCATTGAAGGGTGAGGGTGTAGTGGGTTGGCGATTGAGCGACCCACTAGTTTGAGTATTTGTTACCATTTTGTGGTTGTTAATAAGAGATTGTGGATTATTAAGATCTGGATAGTGGTCAATATTGTCTGTGATGCATGGGTTGTGCTGTTCACTGAGCATGTGGCTCACCCCTCGCATATGTTTTTCCCCAGTTGCCACTGAGCCTGAGCTGGAGCCGGAGCAGCAGTTGGAGCTTTCCGAGGGATTCCTTCAGTAGCGGAGCAGCGCCACGTTTCGCGAGTACCAGAGGTTATCAGCATCCCTTCTTGACTGTATGTATTTTATTTCCGTGCTTGGCACGCGTTTGTATATATTCAGTTGTATTTGTGTATATTGGCTCTCACAGGACAGATGATTGAGTATCGAGTTTGTAGTATGTTTATTTACAGATTCAGTCTTTTGCTTCCGCATTTGGTGTATATATCATGTCAGCCTCTTTGTTGTCTGTGTGTCATTCTGGTTGTTTGTGTATGATATATTATTGACCTCCTGTGTAGATTCTGATATTATATATACACTTGTCGCGTCCCGGGGACGGCCACCCTGGGGCGTGACAATGGCGGTGCCAGTCCAGTCCAGGCGACCAGAGACGCGGCACTACTACCACTGTCAGCGCATCGGGCATATCCTGTATAATTGCCCCGACGCTGGCCAACCCCGAGTGATTCCTCAGCAGCAGTAGTTGCAGCAGCAGCCATTCCAGCAGCAGTTTTAGCAGCAGCAGCCTCAGCGCCAGCACCAGCAGCAGCCTCAGCGCCAGCCGCAGCAGCAGCAGCCATAGGGTGGCCGTGTTGACCAGAGGAGGTAGCCAGCGCAGTCGGCGAGGCGTGCCCCTGCTCCTCAGCCGCAGTTTCTTCAGGGTCGAGTGGCAGCGCTTTCAGCAGAGGAGGCTCAGGCATCAGGCAGCGTGGTCCGAGGTATTGTTCAGATCTCCCAGCTCCTTGCTTATGTATTGTTTGATTCCGGAGCCACACACTCGTTCGTGTCTCCCGCTTTTGCGAGACGGACGGGCGTGGCGTCCGCCCCTTTGGATGCTATCTTGGAGATATCATTGCCCGTGGGAGACCGGATTTTCCTTCGTTCTGTGTACCGAGGGTGTTCGGTGGTGGTTGCGGAGCATGAGTTTCCAGTGGAGCTGGCGGAGCTCGCGATGACGGACTTTGATGCCATCTTGGGAATGGATTGGCTTGCAGCTAGTCACACCATCATCGACTGTTTTGCCAAGTCGGTGTCTTTCCACCTTCCGGGTCGGAGGTCCTTCCAGTTCGTGGGAGATCGTGACGTGGCCCCTTTGGGGTTCGTGTCGTCCATGCAGGCATGGAGACTCCTTCAGGGAGGATGCGAGGGCTTTCTAGCGTACATTGCTCAGGAGGATGCACCGCTGCAGGCAGATATCAGTCAGACTCCGATCGTGGCAGAGTATCCCAAGGTTTTCCCCGATGATCTTCCGGGATTACCGCCGGATCGCGCGATCGAGTTTGAGATCAATCTGATTCTGGGGACAGAGCCGATTTCAAGAGCTCCGTACCGGATGGCCCCCGCAGAGCTGAGGGTGCTCAAGGAGCAGTTGGAGGAGTTGCTGGAGAAGGGCTTTGCTCGTCTGAGTGTTTCTCCATGGGGAGCCCCTGTCCTGTTCGTCCAGAAGAAGGACGGTTCGCTGCGGCTTTGTATCGATTACAGGCAGCTGAACAAGCGGACAGTAAAGAACAAGTACCCATTGCCGCGGATCGACGATCTGTTTGACCAGCTCCAGGGAGCGCGTGTCTTTTCCAAGATCGATCTCCGCTCGGGGTACTACTAGCTGAAGATCCGGGAGTCAGACATTCTGAAGATGGCCTTTCGTACCCGGTATGGGCACTACGAGTTCAGAGTACTGCCATTCGGGTTGACGAATGCGCCAGCGGCCTTCATGGATCTGATGAACCGGGTGTTTCGGCCCTTCCTCGACTCCTTTGTGGTAGTATTCATCGATGACATATTGGTGTACTCGAGGAGTCTTGAGGAGCACGCTCACCATCTCCGCACTGTCTTGGAGACTTTGGCCAGACATCAGTTGTTCGCCAAGTTCAGCAAGTGCGAGTTCTGGTTGGAGCGTATGGCCTTTCTGGGCCATGTGATTTCCGGCGAGGGCATATCTGTGGACCCGGAGAAGACGCTCGCCGTGTCGAATTGGCGTCGACCGTCGAACCCCACAGAGATTCGGAGCTTCCTGGGCTTGGCGGGTTATTACAGGAGGTTTGTTGAGGGTTTCTCGAAGATAGCCATTCCTCTTACCCGCCTCACTCGGAAGGATGTCCGGTTCGAGTGGTCCCCGTCTTGCGAGGAGAGCTTCCAGGAGTTGAAGCGAAGGCTCACCTCAGCGCCAGTTCTTACCCTTCCGTCTAGGAGTGGTGGGTTCACAGTTCACACTGATGCATCGCAGTTGGATGTGGGTTGCGTCCTGATGCAACACGGTAAAATTGTGGCTTACGTGTCGCGTCAGTTGAAGCCCCATGAGCAGAATTACCCCTCCCACGACCTTGAGTTGGCAGCGATCATCTTTGCGCTGAAGATGTGGAGGCATTACCTCTATGGAGAGGAGTTCGAGCTCTTTACCGATCATAAGAGCTTGACATATTTGCAGTCCCAGCCGGAGCTCAACATGCGTCAGAGACGTTGGGTCGAGTGTTTGAGAGACTCCTGCGGGTGGCTTTTTGGCCAGGCTAGTGGTGCAGCCAGTCCTTCTCGACAATATCCGTACGGCTCAAGCTCAGGATCCGCATTTTATAGTCCTCTCTGAAGGCGTCGCCCGGGGCGAGCGTCCGGACTACCAGATTCGCGCGGACGGGATCCTGCAGAGCGATTCAGAGGCCGAGTATGCATTCCCGACGACGTAGAGCTGAAGCGGAAGATTCTGGATGAGGCCCATCGTTCGAGGTACACAGTGCATCCTGGTGGCACGAAGATGTACAGGGGCCTTTGTCGTGGCTACTGGTGGCGCGGGATGAAGACGGATATTGCCCGTTTCGTTGCCCGATGCCTAGTATGCCAGCAGGTGAAGTCGGAGCATCAACGCCCTGCGGGGAAGCTGCAGTCCATTGAGATCCCTCAGTGGAAGTGGGAGCAGATCACCATGGACTTCGTCTCGGGTTTGCCGAGGTCACGTTCAGGTCGCGATGCCATCTGGGTGATCGTCGACCGGCTGACCGACTGGCGATATTGCCTGTTTCGTTGCCCGATGCCTAGTATGCCAGCGGGTGAAGTCGGAGCATCAGCACCCTGCGGGGAAGCTGTAGTCCATTGAGATCCCTCAGTGGAAGTGGGAGCAGATCACCATGGACTTCGTCTCGGGTTTGCCGAGGTCACGTTCGGGTCGCGATGCCATCTGGGTGATCGTCGACCGGCTGACGAAGTCTGCTCATTTCCTCCCCATCCGACTCATCGATTCTCTGGACACCCTGGCGCAGTTGTTCGTCCCCGAGATTGTCTGTCTCCATGGCACTCCAGTCAGCATCATTTCCGATTGAGACGCGCGTTTTACTTCGAGGTTCTGGCGTAGCCTCCAGCACGCCCTTGGTACGAACCTCCACTTCAGTACAGCGTTTCATCCGCAGACGGACGGCCAGTCGGAGAGGACGATTCAGACTCTTGAGGACATGCTACGGGCCTGTGTTCTCGATTTTGGGGCAGTTGGGAGAGGCACCTTCCGTTGGTGGAGTTTGCCTACAACAACAGCTACCACTCGAGTATCCGGATGGCTCCTTATGAGGCGCTCTATGGCCGCAGCTGCAGGTCCCCCTTGTGTTGGGACGAGGTCGGAGAGCGCCAGTTGGAGGGACCAGAGATTGTTCACCAGACCTCAGAGATGGTGAAGACGATTCACGAGCGTATCCGAGTCGCTCAGAGTCGTCAGAAGTGCTACGCCGACCGTCGTCGCCGTGAGCTCGCCTTCGAGGTTGGTGACCATGTCTTCTTGAAGGTGTCCCCGATGAAGGGCATCTTCCGTTTCGGTGTGCGGGGCAAGCTGAGTCCGCGTTTCATTGGGCCGTTCCTCATCCTCGAGCGAGTTGGGGAGGTGGCCTATCGCATAGCTCTGCCCCCACAGTTGGCTCAGGCCCATGACGTCTTCCATGTCTCGCAGCTGAGGCGTTATGTCCACGATCCTGCTCACGTCATCCCGTTCGAGCCGCTCGTCTTCGAGCCGAACTTGTCTTTCGTCGAGCAACCGATTGAGATTCTGGACCGCCGCGAGAAGAGGCTCCGCACCAAGACCGTCCAGCTGGTCAAGGTGCGATGGCAGCACCGTTCCGGTGCTGAGGCCACTTGGGAGCTCGAGGACGCCATGCGTGACGCGTATCCGCATCTTTTCCCTTCTTAGATGTTCTTGTATTTATTTTGAGGACAAAATTTCCTAAGGGGGGGAGAATGTTATATATGTGTCACTTTTAGCCTTATGGTAACCATTGGAGCATTCTGGCAGTTTTTGAGTTTTTTTGTTTTTCGATCGGAACCGCTAAAATTTTGGACTGTTAGCTATCATCCTGAGTTTGAGGACTCCGATTGGAAATCTAACTGCTTATTATGTGTCCTGGTGCCATTCTAAGCCACTCACGAAAATTTCATCGAATTCCAGTAATGTTTCAGAATTTCACAGTTCCGGGGCATATCCGGGTTTTGACCGAGCGAGAAGTCATTGGGAGAGTTGACTTGGTCAAAGTGGGCCCATGACTTGGTCAACCCCTTTTGTTTTTTTGTGTGGTTGGGTTGACCCAAGTCAAAGCTCACTTAATCCTCTCTAATCCTCTCTTAACCCTAATTAAACCTAGTTAACCCTAATCTAAGTGGTGTTGACTTATTTAAGTGAGCTAAAATATCTCCCCCACTATTCATCATCTTCTCCAATTGATTTTCTCTCTCCCCCTATCTCTTCTTCTTTGTTTTGAGCTAGCTAGAGTGCTAGAAACCAAGAACCCAAAGAAGAGAAAGGTTAGATCTTGTCCCGATCTACCTTCCGGTGGTCTCGGATTCGAGTTCCCACTTGTTTGACCCCCTCTAACCCCCCCCCCCCCCCTTTTCTCCTCTGATTTCAGCCCCTCTTGGGCTAGGTAGAGATCTAGGTGGTGGTGGTCCTTGAAGAGGTGTTTCGGTGCGCGGAGAGCAACCGAACTTCCCTTCCTTCCTTTCCTTCCTTGGGTAAGATTTTTTTCCTTCCTTTTCTTGCTTAGATCCATGTTAGGAGGGTGGTTCTGAGTGCTGGTGGCTGTTGGGGACGGTTGGAGGCCATTGGTGGCCGGTGAGAGGTGGTAGGGTGGCTCGGCCAGGATGGCAGGCTGGCTCGGGTAGGTTGGCAGCACAGACAGCACAGGCAGCGCAGGCAGGCGGGCTGGCGAGCAGGGCAGGCAGAGCAGCTGGCAGGGCACGCGCGCGCTCGGGTGGAGCAGGAGCGTGCGGGTGCTGCGTGCTGGGCGCCGTGCGGGGAGGTGCGCGTGGGGCGCTGCGCAGAGGCGTAGTGCGTGCTGCGCGCAGGGGGCCGCGTGCGGGTGCTGCGCGCAGGGGGCCGCGTGCGGGTGCTGCGCGCAGGGGGACGTGTGGGGGCGTGCGCGCGGAGCGCTGCGCAGAGGCATAGGCGTGCTGTGCGCGCGCGGTGAGGCGAGCCAGTGGTGCGCGCGGGGCGAGGCGATGGGGCGCTGGGCGAGCCAGTGGTGCGCGCGGGGTGCGCTCGGGGCGAGGTGATGAGGCGCTGGGCGTGCGGGTGTGTGCGCGAGTGCTGCGCTGGGGCGCAGTGAGCGCGCGGTGCACCCGGGGGGATTCGGCAGGCTGTCCGGGCGTGCAGGCTGGGCTCGGCAGTGCGTCTGGGCACGCGGGTCGGGGCTCGGCTGTGCGCCCGGGGCGGGTGGCCGTGCGTACTGTCACGCCCCTGGGCGGCCGTCCCCGGGACGCGGCAAGCGTATACATGATATCAGCAGTCAATACAGGAGATCAATAGCATACCATAAACAACAGCTAAAAAGACAACACAGACAACAAAGAGGCTGACATGATGTATACACAGATAGCGGAAGCTAAAAAGACTGAATCTGTAAATCAACAACACATTACAGACCCGATACATAATCATATGTCCTGTGAGAGCCAATATAAACACAAACATCCAAATACAATCCAAACTAGGTGCCCAAGCATAAAAATATATACATACAATCAAAAGGATGTTGATGGCCTCTAAAACACGAGGGACGTAGCGCTACTCCGCTACTGGTGCAGTCGCTCAGGGAGCTCCTCCTTCAAGTCCTCCTCAGTAATCACTGGAAAAAAATATTATGCGAGGGGTGAGCCACACGCTCAGTGAACAGCACAACCCATGCATCACAGTTTATATTAACCACAATAATTATTAAAAGCCTCAAAGTGGCATGAACAACACAAATCCAGTGGTTCGCTACATCGCCGAACCACCACACCCACACCCTCACCCTCACCCCTCAATAGGTGACAAAGGATATTGGGACTTAATAGGCTGATAATCATCCTTACACAATCCAGTGGGTCGCTACATCGCCGGCCCACCACACCCTCACCCTCACCCCTCAACAGGTGACATAGGATCTTGGGACTGACTAGGCTGTTGGTCACCCTTGGTCCACCGATAGTCTCTCCCCACTCCGTAAGCCGCTTGGCCACCCCCACATTCAGCACAGTCCGTCCCAAATCAGGAGGTGCCTACTGATGGGAGCCCCTGCACG
Source organism: Acorus gramineus (assembly GCA_030737835.1). NCBI lineage: Eukaryota > Viridiplantae > Streptophyta > Magnoliopsida > Acorales > Acoraceae > Acorus > Acorus gramineus. Next base: position 1,553,661 of record JAUJYN010000015.1, read on the forward strand.
GGACAGCCTTTCTAACACCGGGGCAGTCTCTACACGGATCCAACGAAGGGAACAGAACAGCCTATCCATACGCATATGATCCACTCGGATCCGCCGACAACACATCTCAACAACTCTAATGTCTTGAATTCTTCAGAATTCCTCCAGTGCGCATAACCAAGATGCGGGGAACATATAAAATAATAATGGGGAAAAGAAACCTTGGGAGGGCAACCTGAGGTCCCGATATAGGACATCCCGCCAACCAAACAAGGAACACGGAGTACCCTAGCCCGGGTCTCAATGTTGACTTCGCAAGGCCCCTTAATATTCCCTAAGGCATGCTAAAGATATCATAAGCTTGCATTTAATTTAATAAATCAAACTACTAGGACGCATGCATAGGTCGAGGCATTCCTAGCATGATAACAAGGTGACAGGATGCACGACTCTTACACATATCCTAAGGGTGCAAGTCCCTAACATACAAAGTCTAGGGTGGCATGCATTCTACACACTAATCATGCTTGCATGGATTACATATAACAAGTTAATATCAACTGCGGTGCCCCAGGGGAGAACGGTATACGCCCAAGTGCATATAGCACCTCCCTACTGGGTTGGGTTGTCCCACTCACCGATAACCGGGTCGTCGCGCGACCGTCCGTCAAGATCTGCAAGACAGGGTAATCAACTTGGTGAGTAAAAATAAACAAATACCACAAAAATACACTAAAAATACCCAACACTCGGACAAACGTACATACGGCCCGTACGCACGCGAGTCTGAGCACCCCGACTCACTCCCGAACCCCCGGGCAGCCGCCCGCACGGCCACCTGCCCCAGGCGCACAGCCGAGCCCCGACCCGCTCGCCCTAGCGCACTACCGAGCCCAGCCCGCACGCCCGGACACTCCGCCAAGTCCCCCCAGGTGCACCGCGCGCCCACTGCGCCCCAGCGCAGCGACTCGCGCACACACCCGCACGCCCAGCGCCCCATCTCCTCGCCCCGCGCGCACCACCGGCTCGCCCCACCACGCACATCCGCACGCCCTGCGCCCAGCGCCTCGCCCCGCGCGCACCCCGCGCGCACCACCGCTTGCCCCCTCGCGCACACCCGCACGGCACCCTGCGCGCAGCACCCGTACGCGGCCCCCCTGCGCGCGGCACGCACCGCGCCTCTGTGCAGCGCCCCACGCGGACACCCGCGCACGGCGCCCAGCGCCCAGCACCCGCGACCATCGCCCAGCGTCCAACGCCTGCGCCCAGCGCCCGCGACCATCGCCCAGCACACCCTCCTACTCCACCCGCGCGCACGCCCGCGCGCGCCTTGCCACCTGCTCTGCCTGCTGCGCTGCCTGCTGCCTGTGCTGCCATCCTGCCCGAGACAGCCAACCACCCTGCCCTAGCCACCCTACCTCCTCTAACCGGCCACCAATGGCCCCTAACCACCACCAAACACCACCAACAGCCACCAACAGCCACCACACACCCAAAACCACCTTCCTAACAAGCATCTAAGCAAGAAAAGGAAGGAAAGAGAGCTTACCCAGGGAAGGAAGGGAAGTTCGGTTGCTCTCCGCGCACCGAAACACTTCCTCCAAGGCCACCACCACCGAGCTCTTCCTCAGCCCTCAAAATGGCTGAAATCAGAGGAGAAAAGAGGGCGTGAGAAGGGGCTAAACACATCGGAACTCGAATCCGAGACCACCGGTGGATAGATCGAGAGCTCCACATACCTTTCTCTTCTTTGGGTTTTAGGTTTCAAGCACTCTAGGTAGCTCAAACCAAAGAAAAAGAGAGAGGGGGAGAGAAAAAATCAAATGGAGAAGAAGATGAATAGTGGGGGAGAAGATATTTAGCTCACTTATAATAAGTCAACACAATTAGATTAGGTTAACTAGGCTTAATTAGGGCTTAAGAGAGGATTAGAGAGGATTAAGTGAGTTTTGACTTGGGTCAACTCAACCACACAAAAAAACAAAAGGGGTTGACCAAGTCATGGGCCCACTTTGACCAAGTCAACTCTCCCAATGACTTCTCGCTCGGTCAAAACCCGGATACGCCCCGGAACTGCGAAATTCTGAAACGTTACCGGAATTCGATGAAATTTTCGTGAGTGGCTTAGAATGACACCAGGACACATAATATGCAGTTAGATTTTCAATCGGAGTCCTCAAACTCAGGATGGTAGCTAACAGTCCAAAATTTTAGCGGTTCCGATCGAAAAACGAAAAAACTCAAAAACTGCCAAAATGCTCCAATGGTTACCAGAAGGCAAAAAGTGACACATATATAACACGTACGGCTGCCCGGGGGTTCGGGATTGAGTTGGGGTGCTCGGCCTCGCGTGCGTACGGGCCGTATGTACGTTTGCCCGAGTGTTGTGTATTTTTAGTGTATTTTTGGTGTATTTGTGTATTTTACTCACCTAGTTGATTACCCTGTCTTGCAGATCTTGACGGACGGTCGCGCGACGACCCGGTTATCAGTGAGTGGGACAACCCAACCCACTTGGGAGGTGCTATATGCACTTGGGCATATACCGTCCTCCCCTGGGGCACCATAGTTAATATTAACTTGTTAACATGTAATCCATGCAAGCATGATTAGTGTGTAGAATGCATGCCACCCTAGACTTTGTATGTTAGGGACTTGCACCCTTAGGATATGTGTAAGGGCCATGCATCCTGTCACCCTGTTCTCATGCTAGGAAGCCTCGACCTATGCATGTGTCCTACTAGTTTGATTTATTAAATTAAATGTGAACTTATGACTATTATCATGCCTTAGGGAATATTAAGGGGCCTTGCGAGGTCAACATTGAGACCCGGGCTAGGGTACTCCGTGTTCCTTGTTTGGTTGTCGGGATGTCCTATATCGGGACCTCATGGTGCCCTCCCAAGGGTTCTTTTCCCAATATTATTGTAATATATGTTTCCCCGCATCTTGGTTATGCGCCTTGGAGGAATTCTGAAGAATTCAAGACATTAGAGTTGTTGAGATGTGTTGTCGGCGGATCCGAGTGGATCATATGCGTATGGATAGGCTGTTCTGTTCCCTTCGTTGGATCCGTGTAGAGACTGCCCCAGCGTTAGAAAGGCTGTCCCGTGGGGGGCTCCCATCAGTAGGCACCTCCTGATTTGGGACGGACTGTGCTGAATGTGGGAGTGGCCAAGCGGCCTACGGAGTGGGGAGAGACTATCGGTGGACCAAGGGTGACCAACAGCCTAGTCAGTCCCAATATCCTATGTCACCATATTGAGGGGTGAGGGTGAGGGTGTGGTGGGTCGGCGATGTGGCGACCCACTGGATTTGTGTAAGGATGATTATCAGCCTATTAAGTCCCAACATCCTATGTCACCTATTGAGGGGTGAGGGTGAGGGTGTGGTGGTTCGGCGATGTAGCGACCCACTGGATTTGTGTTGTTCATGCCACTTTGAGGCTATTGATTTGATTATTTGTGGTTAATATATGTTGTGATGCATGGGTCGTGCTATTCACTGAGCGTGTGGCTCACCCCTCGCATAATTATTTTCTCCAGTGATTACTGAGGCGGACTTGAAGGAGGAGCTCCCCGAGCGACTGCATCAGTAGCGGAGTAGCGCCACGTCCCACGAGTTTTAGAGGCCATCAGCATCCTTTTTTATTGTATGTATATATTTCCGTGCTTGGGCACCCAGTTTGGATTGTATTTGGATGTATGTGTGTATATTGGCTCTCGCAGGACATTTGATTATGTATTGAGTCTGTAGTATGCTTTTGGATTACAGATTCAGTCCGCTATCTGTGTATATATCATGTCAGCTTTGATTTCATCTGTGTTGTCATTTCAGTTATTGTTTAGAGTATTTTATTGATCTCCTGTATAGACTGCTGATATCATGTATACACTTGCCGCGACCCGGGGACGGCCGCCCTGGGGAGTGACAGTTTCTCTTCTCTCTTTCTCTCGTCAATGACAACCACCATAGACTAACTACTGAATGGGGTGATAGAGAGATACCACAAGGAGCTCGACCATGCCGTCCCCACTGCCGTCCGTTTCGACGCTCGTTGACATGAAATCTCAGATCCCCTCAACCCCGTAGTCCGATCCGACGATGTTAAGCATCATCAGACTATTATTCATCGATGAGCTCTTGTTGCAGATGGTGATCACAACTTGTTTGATGAAATGCGTGAGTGGAATTGTTGGTGTTAATGATGTGTTTGTTTGTTGTAGGTGGATGCGCAGGCGGCGCTGATTGAGGAGATGGAGAACTTATTGGATGTGGCGGAGACGTTGGTGGTGGAGAAGGAGTTGAGGGTGACGCGGTCTCTATTGGAGCTCCCCAGACGGGGGTCTCCGAGAGACCTTGTCGCTGCTTTAGCTAATGGTGGTGAAGACAATGATTCAGATTGATTGAGGTTATGATGGGTCTTTTGCAGATGTGTTGCTGTTATTTTGACAAATGAAGTTAAATTTTTTTATCTATGATTGTGATCAGTGTTTGCTTTTTTTTGTGTGTTGGCGTTCTTGCTGTTTGAATTTGCGTGTGATACATGGATTTTGTCATTCCATTGGATCTTTTTTGTTATTAGAGGATAATAAAAATTAATAAATATATACCTGATCTAAGTAGGTATATACTTACACAAGGAGGTATATAACTCATTGGATGACAAATAAAGTACTTGAGACTTGGGACTATAAAAAGAATTATATATAAAGTTGTTCTGCCATGGGTAAAAGAATATGCTTGGATTTGATATTAAAGTAAATATCAAGGACAATCTTGTGTGTAATGTTGAGGTGCTCTCTTAGGCTTTCGAATGCGGTCTGTTGCTGATAAAATTCATCATCCATAAATTCAGCGGTAATCATAACACCCATATAAGACATTATCATTGATGTTAAAATAACAACGAATATCAAGCATCATTCAAGCAATCCAATGGCTTGTATGGGTAAACTTCCGCCAGCCGTAATTATAACAGACTAATGCAAATTGATTGGAGGTGACATCTGTAAGATTATGTTTAACGTTCTGAACTTAGCTATTTGTATTAAACATGAATAAGCATTTAACAAATTTTGATGGCACATGCAATGTTTAATTGAGCATATACCTCAATAGGTTCATAAATATTTGAAGTGATTGGGAGCACAACCATACAACCTATATGAGGAATCTGACATATGGATGACATCACAAATGTAGAAGTGAACAATATAATATGGTTATTTATAAGAAGTTGACTTGTTGTTTTCAATCTAGCATGGACATTTCTTCAAGTTCTGTAAGGTGATGTTTTACGATTTGAACTTGATTATTTGTATCAAACGTGAATAAGTATTTAACAAGTTTTTATGACACATACAATGTTTATTGAGCATATACCTCGATAGGTTTATAAACATTTGAAGTGATTGGGGTCACAACCACACCATTTAGACGAGGAATTTGACATATGAATGACATCACAAATGTAGAATTGGATAAATTTGGTTATTTATAAGAAGTTAACTTATTTTTTTCAACCTGTCATAGACATTTCTTCATTGCGCTACTTATCTAACCCATACCAACGTATCTACCCAGACATCTTAGGCACATATATAACTTAATAAAGCATATACCTTATCCCACAAGTATAAAACATAAACAACAATCACTTATTGTTTCCAAATTGTATCGTTTACTTGTTTAGATTTTACAAAATTCATCACCCATGAATCTAGTGGTAATCATAGCACGCATCTCCAAGTTTCACCGCATGCTATATCGATTCGATCCAATTGATTTAATATTAAAATATTTGAATTATGAAACCATATACTAAAAAAATATAAAACATGGAAGAAATTTATTTCAGGTTAAATTATTTGATTTATGAAACCAATATTGGACGAATAATTCGTAAACAGGTATATACTATCCTAATTTAAGTATATAGCAATAGCAAAAAGGTGTATGCTTATATAGCACGAATGTTAATTTTCAACATAAATATTTATTTTCAAAGATACAAGTTAAGATTAAAAACAATTGAAACACTAAGTCGTTGAATGAAAGACATCGATTTATGAAACCATATGCTATCAAAAGAAAATAAGGAAACGAAGAATCTATGTGAAAAATGATTTATGAAACCATATGCTAATGAAAGAAAATAAGGAAAACAAGAATTTCTGTGAAGAATACATTTTTGAAACCATATACTACTGAAAGAAAATAAGGAAATAAAGAATCAATGTGAAAAATGATTTATGATACCATATGCTAACAAAAGAAAATAAGGAAAACAAGAATCTCTATGAAAAATAATTTATGAAATCATATGCTAACAAAAGAAAATAAAAAAACAACAATCGGAAAGGAGACAATGGTGATCGAAGACGCAAAAGATCCATACTTCAAAGACGGTGAAAACGTAGAAAAAATACCACACTTGAAGGGACCTGGAGAGGGTGAGCGAGAGAGGGAAAGGGAAGAGAGAGAGAGAGAGAGAGAGAGGTGATAAGCACTCGTCGTCGAAAATTATTTCAAATATTAAGAATCACATTTAATGCGGTGTCTGAGCAAATGACTCATCCAGACCCGTCTAAAGAGTTGAAAAAATTACACGTCATCAAAGTCTCATCACATCGGATCTTAGGTGGGGTCTGAACATTTTCCTAATATATTATCCGAGTGTAAGAATATATATGGTGACTAGGTATCCCAATAAGAATCGAAAAAACCTAGTCCTACTCCTGTAAATTATCTTCTAGAAAAATGTTATTCACAGGGGCGGTCTCAATTTGGATTCTTGGGATCCATGGCCATCCCATTGTCCAAGACGATTGGACCTATTGGAACTCGACAGAAATTGATTAATTCGATCAGATAATTTATTAACTCACATGTGCCCCTATTTAATATATATTATTATTACAAAAACACGCTTTCGTGTGGGGACAAAAAAATGGAAAATATCCCATACAAAAGTCATATATATATATATAACATTGTGGAATTACTGAAGTGGGTCGCGCATTGATGATTCTCTTATTAATCTATAAAAAGACAAATAAATGCTGCAAGTGTTGTGGATCTCTATATGTGAATCATGACTTTTTGTGGATCCTCTTCTGATCTCTCTAACAGGTAGAGATGGAGGAGGGACTGAAGGATGTTGAGAAGATGAACAAAGTAGAGGTTTTGGATGTGGAGACAGACCAAGAGAGGGGGGCTTCAGTTCTCGATTATGATCCCACCACAGCTCATACCACTGATAAAGGTTTTCCAACCTTCTCTTCATTTATTGATGAAAGATTTATAGATCATTTGAAAAAGAAGTTTGAATGGAAAAATAGTTTTAAAAGGCAATTATATCATCCCTATAGCAACTTCCATAATATATGACAGTTTTATATTGCATCTATTAGAACATATCAAGTAAAAAAATGGGTTTATTTATGTAGTATCATTTGATATTTAAATAGGTTTAATTTCTTGTACTAAAACAGATATAGCTCTAGAACAAAAATATACAACAATTACTATGATTTCACCCCTGTTATCATTCTTATTCTTCTTATTAAATGAATATTATAGCAGTTATATATAGGGAACTACAAATTCATCACCTCGTCAGATAATTTTTTTTTTAATTTTTTTTGTTGAATGAATTTTAACAACAATTACCATGTTATTACCTCAGTAGATATTATTTTTTATTCTAATTTGTTATTATTCTTTGTTTGTATGAATTTAATAACAATTATGTAATAGAAAATTAACATGTTATCACCTCATAATTATTTATAGATCTATTAGTTTTTTTTTTTTCTTATTGGTTGAATTTGAGGTAAAAATGTTAACTTGATGACCAGATATTATTGATATACTCATTCCTTAGATTAGAGGGTAGACAATAATATAACAATTAACATGAGGTACCTTAATTTTACCTTCTTTGATGGAACATTAGATTCATGGAAACAAGTGGGAGCCTTGCTGGTAACAAGCTTCAACTGTGGCTACATCCTCACCTTCTCTAACCTCATGCTGGTGCCATTGGGCTGGGCATGGGGTGTAGTCTGCCTCCTCATTGTCGGTGCCTTCACGTATTACGCTAACTGGCTTCTCGCTGGATTTCACCTGATTGACGGCCACCGGTTCATCAGATACAGAGACCTTATGGGTTTCGTTTTTGGTAAGCAATAGACATTTCAAACGTTGAGATTGTGACACTGTATCTATGCGATTTTTAAATAGATTTTGATTATAAACAAAATTTTTATATTTAAATAGTTATACAATAAAATTGTATGATTATATTTATTAAATAAATTAAATTTATAATCAAAATCTACTTAAGAATCACATCAATATATCAAAAATTGCTAAAAAAATCAAAATCAAAATTTTTTTTTATCATTTTTTCAACTAAAAAAATATACTAGTTTATTTCAATATATAATAGCATAAACTTCAATGGAAGAGCGCTTGATTTTTTTTTTAAAAAAACTGGTGTGCACTGCAAGTTGGGCTGCACGAGAGGCTAAACATATCATTTTCCATAGTAAAATGTTAGACTCAGTCATTTTTACAGTTCAAAACTCAGACTACACATATTTTCATTTTTATCCATGGACTAATAAGAAAACAAACGTTTGAAATTAGGGACTTAACATGAAATATGAAGAAGGAAGGTATTGATCACTAAATAACATAGTTTACATAGTTTATAAGGACTTAAAAATAAAATCACATTTCACAAATTAACGGTGTATGGACGGACGTTTAATGGAGGGACTAAAAACCAAATGTGCGGTTGAGTATAGAGACTTAAAAAAAAATATTAAAAATAGTAGGATCAATATTTAAATAGACATGTTTACAGAAATTTAAAACTAACAGTTCCTTAAATTAAATATGCGTTTTTTTATATATATATATTTGTGTAAAAAAATATATATAATTTATTAAAATATATATTTTTAATTTTATTTTTATAAATATAGCAAAAAAAGGAGATCGTCCTGGTATTATCCTTAGAAATATTTAGTCATATGGGGACAAAATTTCACTCATCTTCATTATATGATATGATATATTTAGTCAAACTAATGCAGGCAGGAAGCTGTATTACGTTACGTGGGTCCTTCAATTCTTGACCCTGCTTCTTGGGAACATGGGTTTTATCCTACTAGGAGGCAGATCACTGAAGGTTAGTCCATGGTTTTTTTTTTCCCCAACTGCTGTTGAATAAAATAAATATAAATAATCAAATAAAATATCATCTCACCACTTACTGTTTCATGGGAGTTTCATTAAAATTTACATTTTTTGAAATTACAATATAACTTTTTTCAATGAGCACAAAATATAAAACTAAGTTACTGAACGCCAGACTGGTTTAAATAAATATAATATCCATTTAACAAAATTTTGTCCATGTACTTTCACTTGAAAATTTACCAAAATTTTGTCCCTGTACTTTCACTTGAAAATTTACCACCCCGTTTGGGGGGGGGGGGGGGGGGGGTTTGTTAAGTGGAGTAAGGGGCACATAAGGGTAGTATAAGAATGGATAAGAAAAATGACTGTTTGTTTACAGAGTATAACTTGATATTACGATGGCAGTATAAATAAGAGAGTATAATAATTCTAAATAACCCTTAGCCCCCGTTTGGAATGAGGATATGTTTTATTCTATGGTATACATTTATCCAAGCATAAGTGAGTATAAATAAAGATAAAGTGATTTTTGTGTTTGATTGTGTTTTGAATTATTCTTGTTGGTAAACGTAAGAATAAATGTTTTGTTGTTTGAGTAAAATGTGAATAAAATATGGATAAGGATTTATAAAATGTAAAAAGATAATGATAGTTGACTTGATATGTGATTTATAAGAGGTGATGACAGTTGATTTGATAGTGGGCCCACATATTCTTTTAGTGAAATAACCTATGATAATTTTAATTCAAGGGGTTGATTGGAATCCATATACCACTTTATCAGGGTATATTCTGGAATACTTTATCCGGGGTTATCCGGGGTAAACAAACACCCCAAATACTTATCTGGGGTTATCCGGGGGGTTATACCGGAAACAAACGGGGGCTTAAGATAAGCTATACTCAGTTTATCTATTCCCATTGATAAGTGGGGCCTACCATCACATTAAAAAAAATCACATCTCATTACATCAAATCACCTATCAACACCTCTTATACATCAATAGGGCCCACATGTCAAATCAACTTTTTACACCTTAATCATATTTTATTTTTTCATCAACCGAACAACTCAACCTTTGATCTTACGTTTTCTAATGGAAATAAAAAAAACACAACCAAACAGAAAATCACTTATTACATTGATAAAGTTATCTGTTCCTGGAATAGGTATAAACCCCATAATAGCTTATTCCTCAATCCAAAGGGGGGCTAATGTCTCGTACTGATAAGGTTTAATTATAGAGAAAAATTGATATAACTCCCTAGAAAATTATCTAAATTGGTTTTAATCCCTATAAATTTAAAAAATCACCACAGGTCTTATATATTATTAGAAAAATATCATTTCAGTCACTGCCATCACCTCAATTAATCAGGTACATGGTTAATCTTAACTACACATTAAATACACATTAAAAGTTACCAAAATACCCTCACCCCTTATTTTAGAAAAATTGATTTAACTCTCTAGAAACTTATGAAATCAGAAATTGTTCATATAAAATCGATTTTAGTTCGTACCATAACCGAAACTAACCAGATTTATATGGTTGACTTTAACCATATTTGATAAATTACTGTAATATATTTTTAAAATTTACTTGATAAATTATTGTACTACATTAACAAAATTTGTAGTTGACTTTAAAGGGATTTATTGATTATACATGGATCTTTTTCGATTTTCATAAGTTTTTAGGGAGTTATATCGATTTTTAATTTTTTTTACCGTTGGTGAATATAGGATAGTAGGAGAATTTTTAGGTAAACGGTAGGGGCATTTTTATCATAAGAATGACTAACTCAAATTTTTCATATTTTGTAGGGACTTATTTGAATGTATTTATTAGAGCAATTTAATTCATGGACTAAATCCATTAATCATTATTACTTTTTGGGACCTGTGATAATTTTTCAATTTTATTGGGATTAAAACAGATTTAACTAACTTTTCAGGGAGTTATATCAAATTTTCCCTTAATTATATCATTTCATTATCAATATCCAAGTTAGGTCATCTCCAGCCCTTACTCAAACCTATACCTAAATTTTACTTACAATTTGAGTAAAAGCTTGATTTGATATGATGTGTCTCCAACTATCATTTTTTGTTTTACTCAAATCTTTTAAAAAATTCACATTTGATTATAGTTATTTCCTATAAACATTTTCAAAGTCCTTTTCTCAAAAAATTTTACTACTAAATTTTTTTTTCTTTCGAGATATTCAAATTTAAAATTTATAATCATCCAATTTTTTGAGAAAAAGTAAAAATAATATTTTTTATTTGATTAAAAATAAGAAGTTAAAAAAAAATGAAGATTTAAGAAAGAAAACCTTTTTTTTTGGGGGGGGGGGTGTTAAGAAATAGTGAAATTTTTAGGGGTTGAGAATGTATCTAATATTATTCAACTAAATGTGGAGTTGAAAGAAAAAAATGTTACATGGGAGGAAAATGGGGAGACAGAAAAAAAGAGATGTTGAAAATTTGGATAAAGATTTTAGTTCAGCTTGATTTGAGTAAAGATTTGAATAAAAACTTGATTTGGTATGAGTATGGGTAAATGGTTGGAAAAAGTTTTCAGTGACTTTTACTGAAATTTAAATTTAGATAAAAGTTTATGTATAGGATTGGAAATGCTCTTAGTGGTCATTTTCTTCATTTTCTTCAATAATATGATTCTAAACATGGGATCAGTTTTGATTGTAGGATTTTAATTTATAATTTTTGGATGACATAATTCTAATTAAACAGGAGATCAATTCAGAGTTGAGTCTCTCCCCTATGAGACTCCAAGACTTCATCATCGTAACTGGCGTGGCGTTCTTCGTCTACTCTGTGGTAGTGCCCACAATGTCAGCCATGCGTAGATGGCTAGCTTTATCCGCTGCCCTCTCCTTTACTTTCATCGCCATTTTACTCGGAATAATCATCAAAGATGGTATCACTAATTAACTCTTTTACTGACCTACTTTATATCATTCTTTTAGTGACCTACCTTATATCATTCTTTTTAATATAATACATAATCTAACTTTTCTTGATTAGAATGTTTTTTGACCTGCAGCATTATATTTGAAGGTGGACAATGGGTTTTATATATATATATATAGAAATCTCATTATATGGATTACATAGTACTGTCATTTATACCTTTATATTATGTAACTTCTTCTAGATCGTGTTATTCTTTTATTAGAGTATTTTAAATTGATCAGATTTTAAATAAATTGAGTAAAACTCACTTTAGATTTCAGTAATAAAAATTTTGACCACCTTTATAGCTATATTATATTGTGTGAAATAAAGAGGATCGGTTTGATTAAATCTTCTTAATTGGCGGACACTTGCTATGCATTAAAATGACTAGTTCACTTTTTATCTAAATCACATATAATCAAAGCTATTCATCATTATTAATTCTAATATGAATTGATACTGAGTAAAATTTCAAATTGAAACTATATGGTTTATAATAATATTAAACAAATTAAGATGCGTTAATATACAAAAAATATTCATTTATTATACATTCATATTTCTTTTATTTCAACACTTAACATTTTCTAGATCGTGATATAATATTTTTGTCAGATCATTTTCATCGGATCAGATTTTAAATAAGTTGTATAAAACATAGTTATCCTAAAAAGAATTGATCACTTGAAGGTAGTACAATATGTGCAAGAAAACACTGAAATACAACTCTTATGTTGAATGGCCTATTGAAGGTACAAATAACACTAACACTACAAGGGATTACAATGTTCATGGAAGCAAAGCAGACAAGATCTTCAACTCCTTCGGTGCGATTGCAGCGATCCTCGTATGCAACACCTCCGGCTTACTCCCCGAGATTCAGGTGATTTTGATGAAAATGAAATTTAAGCTTTTATTTATTTATTTATAATTTAATGATGATTAATAAATTAAATTGATTCATGTTTACGCTGTCGATCATCACAGTCAACTCTGCGTTCGCCTGTCATAAAGAATATGAGGAGGGCTCTTTTCCTACAATACACAGTAGGCCTTTCAATATATTATGGTGTGAGCATTGTTGGATACTGGGCATATGGTTCCTCAGTTTCAGAGTTCCTTCCAAGTGAGCTTAGTGGCCCTAAGTGGGCAAAGATCCTTCTCAACTCTGCAGTCTTCTTGCAGAACATAATATCTCAACATGTAGGAACTTCTCCTTCACTTAGTTCTTCTTTAAGAAATAGTGTGTTACATGGTCTATAAGAATTTCAGTTGTCTTGGGCCCCCATTTTTTTTTCTTTTCCTTTCCATATAATCTGATTTCAACCAAATTTTCATAAAATTAAACTTTAACCATTTTTTTTCCATAAAAACTATTTCGTTGACTATAAAAAATGAAAAATGAAAAATCAAAAGCTAAAGTTTTAGAAAAGTAGAATCAATTTCATAATTGTTTCCAAACACTATGGGAATGGAACAAAATATCTAAATTTTAGGTTTGGACAATTTCTGTGTTTGTAAAGTGAAAGATTCCCAAACACATATCCAAACACATTTTGAATGTTTAATTTTTCAAACTATCATATTTCTTTTTCAAACAAAAAATCCAGGGATTTGCTTTTTGAAAAAAAAAAGCAACGTTTTTTGAAAGCTAAGTTTAAAATGCAAAATTTTAGAAACCCCGACGCTAGCTTCAACCATACATCCAAACACAAACTCAGTTTTTCTTCTTCTCCCCTTTTCTCTTGCTCTTATATTTCTTGGTGAAATATCACTAAATGATGAATGATTGTGTAGATGTTTGTTGCACCAATACATGAGGCTCTTGACACCAAATTCTTGAGGCTTGATGAGAAGATCTCCTCAAAGGAAAACCTCATCCGCCGCTTCTTGCTGCGCTTCTCCCTCTTCACGTTGAACACGTTCCTCGCTGCGGCGTTCCCTTTCATGGGGGACTTTGTGAACCTCTTGGGATCCTTCTCCCTCTTCCCTCTGACCTTCGTGTTCCCTAGCATGATTTTTATCAAGGTACATACATCCATTGTATTGATATAATGTTTGAATAGTGTGAAATAACTAAACCTCTGATCACCTAAATTTTGTTTCTTCATTACTTGAATAGGTGAGAGGGAAGACAGCAAGATCGGAAGAGAATGCATGGCATTGGGCAATTATAATAGTTTGCTCATTTTTATCCATCATAACGACGGCGTCTGCGGTCCGTTTAATTGTGAACAATGTTAGGTCATATCATTTTTTTGCTGACAATTGAAGCTGTAAACTTTGGTGAACTATATATACATTGAAGTTCTATAGCTATTATATGATAAATTTTCATATAGTGAAGAGATTTTATTGTGATTAGCCAGGCATGTTATTAATGAAAAGTGAGGCAAAAAATATCAAACAAAAAAAGTCCGAAATTAGAGAGGGACACCTCTCCTTGGGAGACCCTTGGTGGCTGCTCTTGCCAAAGTCCAACTTCCACATGTTTAGATGGAAATCTTTTCTAACAAGATCGATGCATGAGTCAAATGATGGAACCTAGTGTTGGCAGGGACTATATATGTAGCATACAAGGGCCTTTGCACCATGGGAGCAATTAATGCCCACAACCAAGTTGCCAAACTCACTATCCAACTTTAAGTGAAATTTGGGTATACGTTTGAGTGAATAGTGAAGATGACCTTAGTCAACTAGGAATTAATTGAAAAAACATGGTGTGTTTGGTTGCGCGATTGCCGCTATTTATCTGAAGGCTACACTAAAACTGTTTGATTGCACAGTTACAGAAACAATTTGATGCAATATAAAACTTGTTTGATGGTACAACCAATCATTTATTATGTCTAAAACATTGCTTTCAAACGTTCCTCCCTCCTTCCCTCCCTCTCCTTCTCCGCTTCCTTTCTCTATAACTTTCTATTTTTGGTTTTTCAAATTTGAAGAGAGGGTACCACCATTTTTCTCCCTCTCGCTCTCTCTCTTTCCTTTCCTTCTCCCCTCTGTTCTTAGACATCTGAAGAGCACCGGTCAACCCATCCCCATCTTGGTAACTCATTACCCCTCTCTGCAAACATCTAATCTAAAAAAAAATGTGAGTTTTTTTTATTTGTTCGATTGATTTCATTGTAAGTTCCTACTACTTCGACCAATAAATAGCCCATTTATGAAGTTGATAATGAATTAATAAGGGAAATCATATTAAATTCAAAGCCTTTATTTCAAAAATCACATAATTTGCTAGTGAGGAGGGTACAGCCGAATTCAGGTAAACTCACATTCACTTTGGCCTGGGTACAGACGGTTGTTTATACCCCACCAATAAGGGCGTGGATATCGGCACACAAGTTTGCAAGAAACCCACCCCTTTAAAAAAATAAAAAACCATTTTTGTGTACTGTTGCAGTAAGAGTAAACCCACCCCGAGTTTGGCAACCCCTTTGGCGATGGTGGTGAATTATGGTCGACTGAGAGTTTGGCGTGTATACCAACCCAGGTCAGCAACCACTTGGGCGACGGTGTTGAAGTATGGTCGGCAATCACTTGGGCGACGGTGTTGAAGTATGGTCGCCAGAAGGCCCGGTGAGCTAAACTCAGAGAAACTAAATTCACATTGTTACAAATTTCAAACTAATTATGACAAATTTCACATGTAAACACATAGAATATACAACCATAGCAGTATTCATGACACATCAAAATACAATGTTCGCATTTCATAACCAATCATTCATGTGATTACACAACAAAATACATGTTCAAATTCCACAATCATTCATGTGACTATATCGATTTTTCCATGTATAAAAATAAATAACCTATCAAATAAAAACAATTACTCTTTTTTTTTAAAAATAAAAATAAAGATAAAAACAATTACTTGTGGTGTAGTCACATATATGGTTGGTTATGGAATACTAACATTGTATTTTAATGTGTTATAAATGCAGCAATGATTGTCTATTCTATGTGTCTACATGTGAAATTTGTTATAATTGGTTTGAAACTTGTAACAATGTGAATTTATTTTATCTGAGTTTAGCTCGCTGGGCCTGCTATACCTCAATGAAGCTTATTGAGGTATATACTTTCTTTATCGACGCATATACCTCGATAAGTGATGTATATACGCGGTTCGCACCTGCCACATCACAACACCTAATCATTTATATATATATATATATATATATATATATATATATATATATATATATATATATATATATATATATATATATAGAGAGAGAGAGAGAGAGAGAGAGAGAGAGAGAGAGAGAGTAACGATATGGTGCAGTCCATGCGAACCACACATATACATCCCTTATTGAGATATATGCATCGATAGAGAAAACATATCATTTCATCAAAGCATATACATCATTGGGTTATATGCTTCATTGAACGACACATATATACTTTTAAGGGGTGTATATACGTGATTCACATGGACCGCATGGACCGCATATTATCATTCAACTATATATATATAGGGAATGATTAGGTGCGGCCATGCGGTAGGTGCGAACCGCGTATATATGCGTTGATAAAGATAACATATCAGATCATTGAACTATATAACTCATTGAAGCTTATTGAGGTATATACTTTCTTTATCGACGCATATACCTCGATAAGTGATGTATATAAGCGGTTCGCACCTGCCGCATGGCCACACATAATCATTTCAATATATATATATATATATATATACACACACACACACACACACACACATTATATATTATATATATATAATTTGAAAAGCTAGCTCGCACGTGTATAATAACTAGTTTATATATACACATGTATTATTTTGTATTATTAAAATAGTGATCGATTAATTGCCGATTAACCGATTAATCCCTAGTTCCCCTTCAACCGCCTGACTAGCGCATATTAGAACATTGATTCCTGTAGATAAACCACATAATCATTCGAAATACTAGATCATTTTTTTATTTGATCTTTATAATGCTACTTCTTGTGGTTTCTCTACTTTTGGTTCGTCGATGACAACCTCATTATGGAGTATTTGTTCTTTCATTTGTTGTCCGACATTATTGAACTAATTAACAACCACAACTTCTTGAGAGGCTAGGGTTAAAGGATATATAACCTGACCTCTTTAATGATCGCATTTCATGGTTCAACACTCCCACTGATCTAACCATTATCAAAGAATCTAATAGGGTCGATTTCAACAATTTTCATACTATAGTCAGGATAATAAAACTTATATACCTTTTGGACTTCTCTAGTAACTAGTAAAGTGACCACTAATCATTTTGAAGTCCAATTTCTTTTCAAGTGGAAAAACTTCCATCCACAACATTATGAGTAAATTGGAATTACTTAACATACTCCTAATCATAATCATACCGCTTTTCTAAGAATTTTACAAATATAATAATAAAATACTTATCTCCACTGAAATACAAAGTGAAGATTATTGGTCCATAAATATTTGTATGAATAAGCTCAAGAAGCTCCATATTTATTATGACGTTATTCTTGGTGTATTTGACTTGTTTTCCTTTAATACAATCCACACACATCGAGATCAGTAAGGTCTACAGTTGGGAGAATCTCATCTCTGATTAATCTTTTCAATCTTTCTAGAAACATGTTCAAAGAGTTTATGCCACAAGTAGGAGGAATTTTTATTCATTAACCCATGCTTAGTTTCAATATTAGAATGCAGGGTCCAAAGGATTTCATTATACACATTATCAAAATTAATCTTGCATAAGTCATCACACAAAATACCAAAACCAATAAAAGATGTATTCTTAACAAAATAAAACATCTTTTGTCAAAGTTAAACAAATAAATATTAATGTCAAGCATGGATAATAAATATGGTTTCTGGAAATATAAGGAACATATAGTGTGATGCAAATCTAGCTGAAAAATCAAAATCTAGGAATAAACAGAAAGTTCCTATAACTATAATCAAAGTTTAACTTGATTCCCTGTGTGCAGAAACTCCTTATTTTGCCTTATGCTCTAGGTCATAAGAAGTCCCCGCATAGCATTCAAAATATGGGTAGTGGCACTCGAGTCAATCCACTAAATATTAGAGGGGGTTTCAACAAGTTATGATTCAAAAGATAATAAGGATAATAACTTATCTTTCTTTTCGAACCAAATTATGCGTTTACGGCAATCTTTCTAAAAATGCCATTCTTTCTTACAAAAGAAACATTTTCTACCATCGCCATTCCCTTTCTTGATGACTTTTTTTCTTGAGCAGTTCCATTCTTCTATGGTGGTCCTTGTTTATTGCCTTTACTATACTTCCTCCTATTCCTTTTAGCTTCTTGAGTAACCATATGAATTGAATGATGTCCTTGTTGCTTAAGCCTTGCCTTTTCTTGAACAACCAAACTAGTTGATTCGTTCACATTCCATTTATCTTGAATAATATTGTAACATTACTGGAATGGACCACACTAAGGAGGCAAAGAATTCAGAAAGAATTGCACAAGAAAAGAATCATCCACGTTCAATCCTAAAGTCTTTAATTTTGCAGTGAGGGTTATCATTTCAAAGATATGTTCATGCATTCCTCTAACCCCATCATACTTCATTGTTGTCAGCTGAACCATTAACGTTGCTAGTTACTGTCATTCGCATAAACATAAGGCTCAATCTATTTGATTTTTCCCATGCATCGAACAAAGCTTTCTCATTCGCATAGCTTATAGCAGTAAGATCAAAAGGTTTAGGTGTCTGAAGTGCTAAATCAAGATCCAGAACACCAAGGTGAAACTGAACTTGTTCAGACCATTCTCAACGATTTGTCTCATTAAACATTGAAACAGATGTAGAATGCGAATGTAGTGAAATAGGAATTGAAATTGGGAGAATAAATTATCACAATCATTAATGCTTTGAGTTTTACATACTATACAAAATAATAGACAAGTGATACCATCATGATTCCACCTTAGCGTGAAAACCACGACACACCTATAGCCTATTTATTCATACGATGAAAACTTCACCTAATTGGGCTAATTGGCTATATACATGACTCAGTTAGGTAGATCTATCACCTTTGGGTATTTAGTTCCTATCCTAACAAGTATACAATATCAATTAACCCTATTCTAAGTTTTTAATCAATTGAAAATTGATCCTCCTTTGGCCGACTCCACACAGTCTCATGATTAAAGAAACCGAAATTGCAATGTCATTTAATTCAATACAGGATAATATGTATTAAATATCAATCATATGTTTCGGTATCCCCGGCTCTTTCCAACTGGTCCAATTTGGTGATTGCAATTAGTCCAAACCTTGAACTAAAAAAATATGTAAATAAACATTGCTCATACATTAATTATATCATTATCATCATTAACAATAATGCGGAAAAACAAATCATAATATGATATTCAACAATTTAAACATGATTTAAAATATCAACAATATCATAATATATATTTAACATCATAAATAAAGCATAAAATAAATCCATAAATTTATGTTTACTTTATACCCTTGTAATAAAAACTATTTATAAATAGATGCTCGTAATCAAACAAAAAATAACTTAATGGGCTTTTAACTTTATATGGACTTTTATGTAATCTAAAAGGAAAATATTATACTCAGTCACATTCACCAACCAAAACTCAGACTTCACATATTTTCATTTTTTTTAAAATAGTAAACATCATTTAATAAGGTATATGTTTTAATAAAAAGTGTATATCGCTTCATTTCGAGTTGAATGAATTAATTTTAATAAGTCTAAGAAAATATTTAATATAGTATATACAATATTTAATAAGGTATATGCTTCATTGGATTTCTAATGTGGTATATGGGACTGTGTTTTAAACTGAGAAAAAAACTAAATGTAACAGCACTCAATCTAAAAAGAATAATATGATTACTAAACTTAAACATTAATGAGCATGATGGATGATAAAACATACTACACATTAATAAAAATATTATACAACCCAATATACAAGCGCCCACATGATCGGATGATCACAGAAAATAAATAATTACTTCAACTTAACTTTCATTCAACATAAAGAAAATTAAAATAATTACGTACATACGTGTAGGATAACAACCCTGATTCCACCATAACCAACCATCTCGGAAATTACGGAATTGCCATCACCAAGTCAATCTCATCCACACTGACCATTTTTTTAGGGCTAAAGACGTATGAGTCCCTGTAAACATCTATAAATCCATATAAGTCCTTGTAAACTTGGAGCAAGACAATTACATCCTTAGAAACATAGAAAATGTCTAATACATCTCTACTGTTAAATCATTTTTTAACCTATCATGGTTAAAATTCACCATAGACGTGATTTTACTATTATACCATCCACAATACACAACATGATGATTAATATGAGCTTTTTAACTTGTGTAATCACCTCATCAAACTGTAAAATAAAAAATCTAAGTAATATTTATATAATAATAATCATAATACATAAATAAAATAATTTTCATAATTATAATTGTTTGAAATAGAAGCAAAAAATAATAATAATAGAGTAGTGCGAAACAATAAAGTCAAAATCCGCAAAAGAAAAAAAAGTGAAAATGAGTTTGATCAAGGGCAAGATGGTCATTTAAAAGGATATATATGTTATACTGGTGTCACTTTTAGCCTGCTGGTAACCGTTGGAGCGTTCTGGCAGTTTTTAAAATTTTTAGGGTTTTCGATCGGAACCGCTAATTTTTGGACTGTTAGCTATCGTCCTGAGTTAGAGGACTCCGATTGGAAATCTAACTGCATATTTGGTGTCCTGGTGCCATTTTAGACCTCTCACGAAAATTTCGTTGAATTCCGGTAACGTTCCCAAAATTTCACAGTTCCGGGGCGTATCTGGGTTTTTAAGTCGCCCGCTATATAAGTGAAAGCATAAAATATCCTGGCACTATTCATCATCCCCTACCTTGAGCCCTCTCTCTCCTCTCCTCCGTTTTTCTTCCGTTTGAGGCCCTTAGACCCCTCAAAACTTAAAAGTTAAAACCTAGGAAGTGTAGATCGGGTCCCGATCTACACCCCGGTGGTTTCAAATCCCAATTCCGGCAAGTTTTGGCCGTCCGTCCGCCCTCTCTTCGCCTCTGTTTTGAGCCATCTCGGTGGTGGAGGTAGATCCGGGCGTTGGAAACCCGTTGGGAAAGGTTTCGGCGCGCGGAGAGCAACCGGACTTCGCTCCCTCCCCTTGGTAAGCCTCTTTTTCCTCTCTTTCTTGCCTAGATGTATGCTAGGAGGGTGGAAATGGGGTTGGGTGGAGGTTGGCGGCGGTGGGTGGCCGTCGGAGGGCTGTGGGAGGCCGTCGGAGGTGGGTGGTAGGGGAGCTCGGGCTGGCTGGCTGCTGTCTCGGGCAGGGCAGCAGCGCAGGGCAGCAGGCGCAGTGGTTGGCGCGGGCGCGCGCGCGTGCGCGCGGGCGTGCACGCGTGCGTGCGCTTGGGCGGTGCTGAGGGCCAGCAGGGCTGGGTGTGCGCGCTGGGCAGGCTGGCATGGGTTAGCTCGGGTAGGCTGGGAGCAGTGCACCAGTTTGCTGGGCGCGCGAGCGCGAGCGCGTGCGCGCGGGTGCGCACGCGGGCGTGCGCTCGGGCGGTGCAGGGAGATGCATGCGGGTAGGCTAGCTGGGCTGTGCGCGCTGGCAGGCCGGGCGAGCAGGCTGGGCGCGCAGGCGAGCAGGGCAGGGGCGCTCGGGTATCAGGCGGGCAGTGCCCCGGGCGTGCAGGCGAGCGGTGCTCGGGCCACTCGGCGACGCGCGCAGGCAGGCAACGCGGGCAGCAGCGCGGGCAGGCTGGCAGGCGCGCTGGGCGAGTGCTGCCAGGCGCGCTGGGCGCGTGTTGCGCGTGCGTGCGCGTGGACGCTGGGTGAGGGTCCCGGGTGCTGGGCGCAGAACGCTGGGCGCTGGGTCGCGGGTACTGGGTGCTGGCCGAGGGTGCTGGGCGCTGCGGCGCTGGGCGCTGGGGCGCTGGGCGGTGGGCACCGTTGTGGGGCGTGCGCGCGGGGCGCTGGGCAGAGGCAGGCGTGCGCGCGGTGTGGGAGCTAGTGGTGCGCGCGGAGTGCGCGCGGGGCGGAGCTGGCGATGCGCGCGTGGTGCGTGCGGATAGAGGCAGGTGGTGCGCGCGGGGTGCGCGCGGAGCGAGGTGGTGCACGCGGGGGTGCGCGCGGGGCGTGCGGGGTGCTCGCAGACCAGCGCGAGGCGTGCGGGGTGCGCGCGGGCGGCTGCGCTGGGGCGCAGGGGGCGCGCGGTGCACCCGGGATGTTCGGCGGTGCGCGGGGTGCGTTGGCTGAGGCGCGGCGGTGCACCCGGGCGGTCGAGCGGCCGTGCGGGTGGTTGCCGGCCGTGCGAGTGGTAGCCGGAGTGCTCGGGTTAGCGTGCGTGCGGATCGTATGCACGTTTGCCCGAGTGTTAGGCGTTTAGTTGTGGGTTCTGTGTGTTTGGGGTATTTTAGAGTATTTATGTATTGTTCTCACCATATTGAATGTCTGTCTTGCAGATCTGGACGGACGGTCGCGCGACGACCCCGATCTCTGGTGAGTAGGACAATCCAACCCAGTAGAGAGGTGTTATACGCACTTGGGCGTATACCGACCTCTCCTGGGGCACCATGGATAGATATTGACATGTGTAATATGTATATCATGCGAGCATGATTTAATTGTAGAATGCATGTTACCCTAGACTTTGCATGTTAGGGACTTGCACCCTTAGGATATGTGTATGAGCCATGCAGCATGTCCCCTGGTTCCATGTTAGGAAGCCCGGCCGATGCATGTGCCCTACTAGTTTATTTATTTAATTAAATGCTAGTATTTGTTAAATTGCATGTTATAGTGAATATTATAGGGGAGGGGCCTTGCGAGGACAGCGGTGAGACCCGGGTTAGGGTACACCGTGTTCCTTGTTTGGTTGTCGGGGTGTCCTATAACGGGAACTCACGCTGCCCTCCCGAGTTTCTTTCCCCAACGATATTCCACCTTGTTATAACCTTATGCATGTTCCCCGCATCGTAGTTATGCGCCCTGGTGGGTTCTGAGGAATTCAGAACATTAGTGTTGTTATGATGTGTTGTCTGCGGATCCGAGTGGATCATATGCGATGGATAGGCTGTTCTGTTCCCTTCGTTGGATCCTTTAGAGACTACCTCAGCGTTAGACAGGTTGTCCCGTGCAGGGGCTCCCAGTAGTAGGCGCCTCCTGATTTGGTGAAGGACTGTGCTGAACGTGGGAGTGGCCAAACGACCTACGGAGTGAGGAGAGACTATCGGTGGACCAAGGGTGACCAACAGCCTAGTCAGTCCCAAGAGCCTATGTCACCCGTTGTAGGGTGAGGGTGAGGGTGTAGTGGGTTGGCGATGAGCGACCCGCTGGATTTGTCTATGGATGATTGTCAGTCCCAATATCCTATGTCACTCCTGTTGAGGGGTGAGGGTGAGGGTGTAGTAGGTTGGCGATAGCGACCTGCTGGATTGGAGTAGTAAGTCCCAATATCCTTGGTCACCCATTGAGGGTGAGGGTGAGGGTGTAGCGGGTTGGCGGAAGCGACCCGTTGGTTTGGTGTTGATTAGTCCCAATATCCTTGGTCACTCATTGAGGGTGAGGGTGAGGGTGTAGTGGGTGGGCGGTAGCGACCCACTAGTTGAGGAATTGTTGTTGTTGTTGTGGCTTGATAATGCGGTTGTGGTTGTTAAGATTATCTGGTTGTGGTCAATATTGTCTGTGATGCATGGGTTGTGCCGTTCACTGAGCGTGTGGCTCACCCCTCGCATAATATTTTCTCTACAGTGTCATCTGAGTCGGATCCAGAGGAGGAGCTCCCCGAGGGACTTCATCAGTAGCGGAGTAGCGCCACGTCCCGCGAGTTTCTGAGACTATCAGCATCCCTTGTGCCAGTATGTATTATTTTCCGTGCTTGGGCACGTGTTTGTGTTGTATTTGGATGTCTTTGTATGTATATTGGCTCTCACAGGACATGTGATTATGTATGGAGTCTGTAGTGTGTTTTGATTACAGATTCAGTCTTTAGTTATCCGCATTTGGTGTATATATCATGTCAGCCCTGCTTTTGTTGTCTGTGTGTCATTCTGGTTGCTTGTGTATGATATATTATTGACCTCCTGTGTAGATTCTGATATTTTATATACACTTGCCGCGTACCGGGGACGCCCGGGGCGTGACAATATATGTTTTTTTCTATTTTTTCAGTTATTTATATGAGTGTTTAATTTCACACAGATAGTATATTATTAGAATATATCATCAAATTAGATAAAAAGTTAACCTATGGATTACATTAACCCACCATAACAGTTTAAAGGACCTGTCTAACTCCAAGTTTGCAAGGACTTATATGGATTTGTGGATGCTTACAGGGGTTCAAATGTCTTCACCCCTTTTTTTATTATTATTTTGGTAGTAAATGTTAAGTTTGTGTCATTTTGGAATTTATAATATTATTATTATTATTATTATTATTATTATTATTATTATTATTATTTTGGTGATTGTTCCCCCTAGTTGAATGATTTATCAGTGTTTTCTTTGGTTTGATAACTGCCTTGGCGTAATTGGAAATGTTTTTTTTTTTTTGGGGTTTTCAGTTTCGATTGGTATTCAGAATCTTCATTTGTTACTGGTTGGTGGTGGATTAGCTATGGATAATTATAACCCTCTTAGTGTGATAGGGACACCTTGGGTGAGCTTAAGAAGTCTCACCTCCCCATTGGTTATTTTTTTTCCTTTTATTGAATAGTTGGGTAAGCTTAGCTTAAGTTCACCCCCCTTATTAGCTTCACCACTATATAAACCCTTCAAGTGACTTTATCTCACTCAAACCCTCATTTTCTTCTACTCTTTCTCTCTCTTTTGTGGCTGTCTCAGCTGGTCCTTGTTGAGAGGGTTTGGTAGGGGTGTTTGTGAAATTTTTTGGTGGATCATTGTTGGGGGAAATGTGTGGGTTGTTCAGGTATGTTGAATAGCTTGTGTATGCTTGTATTAAGTTACTCTCCCTTCCTAACCCTTCCTTCCCCTCTCTGTTTGCTCTGTTTTTTTGCGGATCAGCTTTGGTTAGTTGTGGAGAAAGTGATTATGGTGATGGGAGACTTGTTTAATGCTTAGAGAGGTATGGCAGATCTCTGTCTTTTTGAAATCCTTGTAAGACTAGTACCTAGAGTCATATTCAGAGGTTCAGTTATTCATGTTCCATGATCATGCTTATGTCTAGATTCTATGTATGAAATTTGGCGATAAAATGTTATCTGTGTTGGAAGTTATAAGCCAATCTCTAAGGACTGTCCAGATTCACGCATGAAATGACCAGCTTCTGAAACTAATTTATTTCTAGCAGTTAGAGGTTTTCTTCATGGATTATTCTCCTCACATGTGAATGAATGTGTGTAAATTATTTCAGAAATTGTGGACGTGTACTTGGTGCTGGGGTGAAGAAAGTTCATGGATGTTTGGGGGTAGATGAGTCAGTTCTGGCATGTGTGAGTTTTTATGCTATTATGCAAGCTGTGATCTATATCTGGAGTTGGTGCCTTGATGATATATTCTTGTTTATGTGTCAGAAGTTATCATATTCAATTTTAGCACCATTGGTTGTAGGATCTAGAAGTTATCGATTTTCTTGCAAGTTTGTGCTGTGGTGGGAGTGCGTCGTGCTCTTCCCACTCTCACTCTGCTCGCTATCCCACATCAACTCCTAGTGGATTGAGCGAGTGATGATTTAGTATTGGTGAGTGGTCCGACCCATGCAATAGAAGTAATAATAGCATGCTTGTTAGGCACTATATTGTATTTTATGCAATGGGATGATACTATAGAGAACTTTTGGGTTGTATTGCTTGTATATGATGATGGATGTGCTATGTAGGATTAAATACCATGTTTTAAGATCATTTGCACATACTTATTGATATGCTCATTCGAGTTAGCTATAATTATTGCCTCTACTTGTCCTTACATGTTGTTTGCACGTTTGGTGGGTGCTTAATTATCTCATGCTCATAGTAATAACTTCATACCCTGTTTTTTTTTTGATAGATGTGTGTATGACTAGTTTTTAAAGTCATAATTAACATTAGGAAGTATGGATAAGAAATAGCTTTCCTCCGCGTCCTCGTGATGCGCCTGTTGGGAATTCTATGGATTTCAACTAGATAGTTATCGAGTATGGTATAGGTTGATCAGTGTTATCCCCGCGAGTGTGGAGTGTATCACCCTGACGTCATCGTGCGTTGAAGCTACCCAGCGTCGGAGCTACGATGTGAGGTGCCTCCCCGTGACTGGTACTGTTGTGGGAAGGCTGCCAGGGAGAGGGCTACTTGGGAGAGGGCTACCGAATGACGTGGAGTGATTGTGGAGTATTTTTTGACAACTTGTTGTGTATTCGTTTTAGTGTTGACTATGTATTATCTTCATTGTGTGGTGGTTGGCTATTCACTGAGCTTTTAGCTCATCCCTCGTTTTCCTTTGTTTCTCTCCACTGGAGGCAGAGCAGGTCTCGAAGGCAGAGCTCCCATGAGGTGTTTCTTGGTTGTCTGTGTTACGTCTGTCTTTTGAGATTAGCGAGCGAGGTCATCAGCAGTCTTGTTGTTTTTGTATATATTTCTTTTTGGTGCATGGGAACATGATGCATGTATTTCTTTTTACGCCAACACATGACAGTGATTGTATACCCTCTGTCTGTAATGATATTTTTGGTTACAAACTTGTTTATATTATGCTTCTGCTTCTGCTTCTCAGTCTAGTCTTTGCTTTACCAGTCCTTATATGTGGTTATCTTGTTAGCCTCCTGTATGATATTCTGATATTGCTATTATTGTTACAAACCGGGGGACAGCCGCTCTGGGGCGTAATAGTAAAGGTCCAAAAGGGGGCAAATATCATGCAACAGAGCACAAGGCCCATACCACAACATAGAAATTAGGGTATTGATACACACAGTTTCTTTTGCAGCCCGGGCTGCAATCTCCACTTCAGATTTCCCAAAAAACCACCCTCTCTCCTCCACGTTAGAGCCAGCCACCTCAGCCACCCTTTTGACGTTTCCCCCAAAATGAAATTTTCGTTTCCCTCCAAAACCACTTTTGGAGAAAAGAAATAAAACATATTTTTTTTTCATTTATTTCATTTTTTGCTTTGTTTCAGTGGGACATCACACCTTTTTTGTGCTAAAGCTTCTGAAAAGTGAGTTTGTGCTGCATTTTTGCTCAACATTTGAAATATTGACACTAATATCCAGTTCAAAATAGAAAGTAAGTATTTATTTGTTTGTATTTAATTCTTTCACGTGATCCAAGTGAGCATAGCTTTTAATATCTATAAATCTTGACATTTTCTTTTGTGGGAATAAATGTTTGTCATTTTTTAATTTTGATATTTGTAAAACAGGGGTTCGTTGCAGGAAAATTTCATGCATGTATTTTATTTTTAAATTGGTATTTTGTGGATGACATTTATTTAGTGTGTACCATGACACGCACGTTCAATAAGACGAAAGAGTGGCAGAATAATCGAAATAAAAGCATCAACTAAAATATATATGTACATACTACATTATCTTAGTGTGTACTTATTTAACGTGTATATCTTTTTAACATAGCATATACTAAGTTAATGTTGTATATACAATATACTAAGCTAAATAGATTGTGTATTTTTTTAGTACATGGGTTTGTGCGGGGGCGACGAAATACATACAACAAATGCAAATGTCATTGTGGAAGACAAGGAAAATGGAGATACGGAACTGAAGGTTTGAATGGAATTCAAGTCAATCGACGAAGCCTTCGAATCCTATAAAGAATATGCTTTCCGTTGTGGGTTCAGCATCATTAAAACGGGAAGGAAATACACTGTTGAAGGAGATTTAAAGGCCGTGATATTTGCGTGTTCTAAGGAAGGTAAGCAGAGGAAGAAAGCAACTGAGAGCGACCCAGTGAAATCTGTGCATCGTCATAAACCAGTTTGTAAGACAAATTGCAAGGCCATAATGCAAATTAAGACGTATGGAGATGGTATGTGGGTGCTGGACCTGCTCGTTCTTGAACATAATCACGAGGTGGATCCAAAGCTCTCACAATTTCATAAATGTCATCGAGCATTGACCGCATATGCCATGAAACAACTGGCAATAAATGATGCTGTCGGGGTTCCGCAATGCAAGACATTTGAGCTATCGAAGGAGGGGGATATTGTTGTGCCTGTGTCATTTGGAGCACTCTGTTTGAAAATTTGGGTACATAATTTTTTTCCTAGAAGTTATGTATTCCTGATTTGGTATTTGGATTTGATTTTGTTAAAATCCAAGATGAAGAGGTTTAAATATGATTTTATTATGAGATGTCCAGTTTTGAGTTAGCTTTCGTACAAAAGTGGAATTAGATCAACTGGATTCTTGTAGTAAAAGTTATGGGTATTTTTCCAAGTATACCCCGGGGAGGGAAATTCTGGCAGCAGCCCTGTTCTATGTTTAACTCTAATTTCGGAATAGCTGGAGAGATTATTTGATCTTGGCATAAACATGAAAGTTGTAGATAATCTTCTTGGTTTTCCATCGGACTTGGAATTGTGCAATTCGGAGCTATATCGAAGAAGTTATGGCTGTTCTAGTGAAGCATGCGCAGAATTTCTGGTCAAAGGGCGACTTAGTCATTTCATTCCCCTTAGATATTTGTTGCATAAATATCTTCTCTCTCTCTCTCTCCCATGATTTCCACGCCTATTTTTCAAGCTCTCTCTCCTTCTCTCTTTTCAAACCCCCCCCCCCCAAGTGTTTGATTAAATTCCCCAAAGAGAAGGTGGAGGAGAAAGAAATGGTGAGGGTTGTTCATGTGTTGTGTTGTTGTTGTTGTTTGTTCCCCTCTCTCTCAAGCACCTTTACATGGATTCCCCCCCCCCTGATTTGCAGCCATAGGAGGGCTGAGGAGGGCTGGGGTGGTGGTTGAGGTGGTCGCGGGTGCGTCGAGGGCCCCCGAACCTCCCCCTTTCGTTCCCCCCTCCCAAGGTGAGCTCCTCCCCTTCTTTTCTTGGTTTTCATGGCTTAAGGGGATGTTAGGGAGGTCATGCATGCTAGGTGGATGGGTTAGGGTGTGTGTGAGGGAAGGGTTAAAATGAGGTTGGGATGGGCTGGGCGCCCGCTGGGTGCAGTCTGCGCGCGCACAGGCGAGCGCTGGCAGGCCCAGTCGGGCGCGCAGATGCGCGCGGGTGCGTGCGCTTGCGCGTGAGTGCGCGGGTGCGCGCGGAGTGGGAGCGCGGGTGATGGCGCGACCGGGGGTGCTCGCAGGAGTACGCGCGAGTGCGCGCGCGGGGAGCAGTGCGCCTGGGCATGGGCCGGGGCACGGGGCTGGGGACCAGTGTTGCGTGCACGTGCTGGGGCATGCGCGGGGTGCTGCGCGAGGGCGCGAGGGCTGGACGCACAGTGCGTGTGGGCGCGCGCGAGCGTGCGCGCGCGTGCGGCAGCGCGTCTGGGCGCGCGGGCAGGCGCGCGGCAGTGCGCCGAGGGTGCTGGGGCGCGTGCGTATGCGTGCGTGCGCATGCGGGGGGCCATGCGTGTGGCTGCCCGAGGGTTCGGGTAGGTGTCGGGGCACTCGGACTCGAGTGCGTACGTGCGTGCTCGCATGCGTGCGAGCCCGTATGCATGCTTGTCCGAGTATGGGGTATTTCTAATGATTTCTATGTGTAAATTGTGTTGTTTCTCACCAGTTGGATGCCCCTACCTTACAGATCTCGTCGGATGGGATGCGCGAGGTCCCGGGTCGTAAAGGGTGAGTGGTTCGATTCCAATCCCCCCCCCCCCTCTCTAGGGATGCGCTCGACCCGCATAGACGCGCGTCGCGCATCGATGGGGCCCCCTAGCTAAAATATGTAGATACCATGCATGCATGATAAATATGATATATCCATGCCACCTTAGACTTTGTATGCTAGGGATATGCACCCTTATATCATATATAGCGGCCTATGCATGTTTAGTCAACTTGTCCTTTAATTGGAAAGCCCCGACCTATGCATGTTCCCATTTAGTTTAATTTGTTTAAATCAAGATGAGATTATGTGATTATATGGTTACAAGTATGCCTTAGAGAATATTGTAACCTTGTGGTTATGATATATGTCTCCCCGCATCTTAGTTATGCGCCCTGGAGGAATTCTGGAGAATTCATGACATTAGTAGAGTTGCAATCGGTGTCGGCGGATCCATGAGGATCGTATCCGTGTGAGTAGGCTGTCTTCTCCTTTTGGTTGGATCCGAGGTAGGGACTCCCCGGCGATGGCTGACCTGACAGAGGGCTTCCGTCCGGTACCTCCGATGTGTCGGACAGTACTGGTAGTTGGAGTGGACTAGGTCGAGGCTACGAGGGTGGGAGAGGCTACCGGGTGGACCAGGGGTGGAGAGCGGTCTAGTATGCCCCAAGAGGCCCATGTCACCCCCCGAAAAGGGTGAGGGTGAGGGGGGAGGTGGGTTGGCGATGAAACGACCCACTAGAATGTGTTGTTGCTCCCGTGTTAGGGGCTATAATTATTTGAGGACAATAGGTGTTGCGTTGCATAGTTTGTGCCATTCACTGAGTGTGTGGCACACCCCTCGCATATTCTTCTCCTCCAGAGTGGTAGTTGTTTCCATGGGGTTCGCTTTGCGAACATGGAATGTTCACTCCCAAGGTTGTCCGAGTTGAAGAGGCCGGGTTGTAGCTGTCCTGACAGAGGGCTCCCATCCGTAGGTACCACCGATGCAGTCGGAGGAGTACTGATCGTGGGAGTATACCAGGTAGAGGCTACCTGGAAGAGGGTTAACGAATGATATCGCGAGCGTGGAATCGTTCTCTCCTTCGTTGGATCCGATGTAGGAACTCCCCGGCGTTGGCTATACCTGTCAGAGGGCTAGGCGGAGGCCACGAGGGTGGGAGAGGCTACCGGTGGACCAGGGGTGTAGAGAAGTCTAAGTCTCTTCCCAAAGTCCCAAGATGTCTCCTTTCAGGAGTGAGGGTGTGGATGAGGCGAAGACACGTCGCCTCGTGACCCATTCGTTGTTCGACCGTTCCCATAGTTGTTGGGTCCGGTCTCGTGATCGATGTTGAAGGACATCGTTGGGCGATTGTCTAGATGTAGATGATCCAGTGGTGTTGAGTAGACCAGTAAATCCGGGTCTCTTCGACCGACGGTATGGTCTCTGGACCAGTAAATTCGGGTCTCTTCGACCGACGGTATGGTCTCTCCCCATAAGTCCCAAAAGACTCCCTCCGGGAGTGAGGGTGGGGGTGAGGTTGGTCGCGCCGCCGTGTGACCCAGTTATCCATGGGTTTCTACCCATGTTTTCCTTGAAAGGAAATTGATTATGTTTTGAACTGTAGAATGGTGATTGGTTTCCACCACTCACTGAGCTTGTAGCTCACCCCTCGCATACTGTTTCTTTTCAGGGGCAGTGTTGGGCGTGGAGCTGGAGCTTCCTGTGGCGTGGTCTTATGGGCGTGGAGCGTTCTGCCGGCGGGTGGCGTGTGCGAGGCTGTCAGCATTCCTAAAGTCATGTTATGCTTTGTAAATCGTGCATGTGGCACAGGTTGTATTTTCTTTGGTCTAGACTTGGCTTTCACAGGACATTGATTGTGTATTCAGGTCTGTAATAATGTTTTTGATTTACAGACATTGTTATATATTATGCTTCCGCTTTTCAGTCAGTTATCATTATCTTTCTTTGCCGCCTTGTGTATTGTTGTTGGTGTCCTTATTGACCTCAGGTATTGATAGCTGATATTTATTATTGCCACGTCTCGGGGACGGCCGCCCTAGGGCGTGACAAGGATATGATCAACTTCCATTCACATAAAGGGATTGTCATAATTTTCTCAGTAAAGTAAGACGTATCGAGCTTGGGGAAGGCAATGCGGAAGCACTCCTTCAATATTTTAGCATGCAGCAAGAAATAAATTCTAGCTTTTTTTATAGGATTGATTTGGATAGCGATGGTCGTTTAAAGAGTTATTTTTGGGCAGATGCAAGATGTAGGGCTGCATATCAGTATTTTGGTGATGTGATCTCATTTGACACGACGTATTTGACAAACAAATACGCAATACCATTTGCCCCATTTGTTGGCGTAAACCACCATGGACATTCCATTTTGTTAGGTTGTGGCTTGCTAGCCAATGAGACGATAGAGACATACATATGTCTTTTCAAGGCTTGGTTGGCGTGCATGGGGAACTGTCCCCCTCAAGCGATAATCATTGACCAATGCAGATGCATCTGGGGAGCCGTTGAAAAAGTGTTTCCTCATTCAAGACGTCTTTGTCTTTGGCATATCTTGAAAAAAGTTTATGAAAAACTTGGCATGGTACGTATACTATTATTATCAATTTATCGACTTATAATATATATCTTCTAGAGCTTTCGTAAATTATTCATTGTGCAGCCAATCCATGTTTCACATAGTGTATGTCCTTCCTAAAGCGTATACTTCTTTATAATAGCGTATACTTTTGTAAATGCACACATACGTGTTTATCATAGCACATACCTTTTTATCATAGCGTATACCGTTGTGTCATAGTATATACTTTAATAAGTTCAATTTGTGAATCTAGGGGAAGGATTACAAGTCTTTCAAAGATCAACTTATGAATCTAGTTTATGATTGCCTCACCGTAAATGAATTCGAGGAGAGATAGGATAAAGTGATAGATGTATATGGTCTTCAAGAAAATACATGGTTGTCTTCTTTGTACGAGGACCGAGAACGTTGGATTCCAGTTTACATTTGTCACACCCCAGGGCGGCCGTCCCCGAGACGTGGCAATAATGAAATATCAGCTATCAATACCTGAGGTCAATAAAGACTCCAACAACAACACACAAGGTGGCAAAGCAAGGATAATGATAACTGACTGAAAAGCGGAAGCATAATATATAAACAATGTCTGTAAACCAAAAACATTATTACAGACTCGAATACACAATCACTGTCCTGTGAGAGCCAAGTCTAGACCAAATAAAATACAACCTGTGCCACATGCACGATTTACAATACATAAAATGACTCTAGGACTGCTGATAGCCTCGCACTTGCCACCCGCCGGAAAAATGCTCCATGCCCATAAGACCACGCCAAAGGAAAGCTCCAGCTCCACGCCCAACACTGCCCCTGAAAAGAAACAGTATGCGAGGGGTGAGCTACAAGCTCAGTGAGTGGCTGGAAACCAATCACCATACAACAGTTCAATACATAGACAATTTCCTTTCAAGGTAAACATGGGTGGGAACCCATGGATAACAGGGTCACGCGGCGGCGCGACCAACCTTACCCTCACCCTCACTCCCAGAGGGAGACTCTTGGGACTTTTGGGGAGAGACCATACCGTTGGTCGAGGAGACCCGGGATTACTGGTCCATACAACACTACTGGATCACCAACCTCACCCTCACCCTCACTCCTGGAGGGAGACTCTTGGGACTTTTGGGGAGAGACCATACCGTTGGTCGAGGAGACCCAGGATTACTGGTCTACGCAACACTACTGGATCATCTACATCGAGATAACTGCCCAACGATGTCTTTAAATATCGATACGAGACCGGACCCAACAACTATGGGAACTGACGAACAATGAATGGGTCACGAGGCGACGTGTCTTCACCTCATCCTCACCCTCACTCCTGGAGGGAGACTCTTGGGACTTTTGGAAGAGACTTAGACTGCTCTACACCCTTGGTCCACCGGTAGCCCTTTCCCCGGGTAGTCACTACCTGGTATACTCCCACGATCAGTACGCTTCCGAATGCCTCAGTGGTACCTACGGATGGGAGCCCATTATCAGGACAGCTTTTCCAACACCGGGAAGTTCCTACATCGGATCCAACGAAGGGGAGAACGATTCCACGCTTGCAATATCATTCGTTAACCCTCTCCCGGGTAGCCTCTACCTGGTACACTCCCACGATCAGTACGCTCCTGAACGCATCGGTGGTACCTACGGATAGGAGCCCTCTGTCAGGACAGCTACAACCCGGGCCTCTTCAACACAGATGACATTGGGAGTAAACATTCCATGTTCGCAAAGTGAACCCAATGGAAAAACACTACACTCGATAATCACATATCGATGATAGCGAACACTATTGTACTCCCACACGGTTGTGTCGCTCGGACACAGGGGGGTGTCACGCCCCAACTACCGGCTTAACAATCCGATAAGATAATGAATTCTCCTGAATTCCAAGCGAGTGCATCGCTCGGATGCACGGGGCGATTACATCGCTAGTGTTGTGCCTGTATCATTTGGAGCACTTTGATTGAAAATTTGGGTACATAATTTTTTTTCCTAGAAGTTATGTATTCCTGATTTGGTATTTGGATTTGATTTTGTTAAAATCCAAGATGAAGAGGTTTAAATATGATTTTATCATGAGATGTCAAGTTTTTAGTTAGCTTTCGTACAGAAGTTGAATTAGATCAACTGGATTCTTGTAGTAAAAGTTATGGGTATTTTTCCAAGTATACCCCGGGGAGGGAAATTCTGGCAGCAGCCCTGCTCTATGTTTAGATCTAATTTCGGAATAGCTGGAGAGCTTATTTGATCTTGGCAGGAACATGAAAGTTGTAGATAATCTTCTTGGCTTTCCAACGGACTTGGAATTGTGCAATTCGGAGCTATATTGAGGAAGTTATGGCTGTTTCAGTGAAGCATGCGCAGAATTTCTAGTCAAAGGGTGACTAGGTCTTTTCATTCCCTCTTTAGATATTTGTGTGATAAATATCTTCTCTCTCTCTCCCTCTCACTCCCACGTCTACCTTATTCAAGCCCTCTCTCTTCCTCCCTCACAAGCCCCCATGGTGTTTGTTTAAATGTCCCAAAGAGAAGAGAAGGAAAAGGTGCATGTGCAAGTGAATCTTTGTGTAAGTATTGTTATTGTTGCTTGTCTTCTCTCCTCTCAAGCTCCCCCTCATGATCCTTCCCCCCTGATTTTCAGCCAAGGAGGAGGCTGAGGAGAGGCTGAGGAGGTGGTGGTAGTGGTGGTGGCGGTTGAGGTGGTCACGGGTGCGTCGAGGGCTTCCCCCCTTTCATTTCCCCTCCAAAGGTGAGCCTTTCCCCTCCTTTTCTTGATTTTTATGGCTTAGGGTTGGTTGGGAGGGTCATGCATGTTGGGTAGATGTGTTAGGGTGTGTGTGAGGGGTTGGGAAGGGTTAAAATGAGGTTGGGATGGGCTGGACGCGCGTTAGCAGGCGCAGTCGGGCTCGCAGACGTGAGCGGGTGCGCGCGGAGTGGGTGCGCGGGTGCGCGGGGGTGCTGGCGTGAGCGGGAGTGTGCGTGGGAGTGCGCGCGGGCGTGTGCGCGAGCGTGCGCGCGCGCGGGGCAGTGCGCCTGGGCGCGGGCTGGGGACCAGTGCGCGCGCGTGTGTGCGCGTGTGTGTGCGTGCTGGGGCGTGCGCGGGGTGCTGCGCGAGGGCTGGATGCGCAGTGCGCGGAGTGCTGCGCGAGGGTGCGAGGGCTGGACGCGCAGTGCGCGCGGGCGCGCGCGAGCGTGCGCGCGCGTGCGGCAGCGCGTCTGGGCGCGCGGGCAGGCGCGCGACAGTGCGCCGATGGTGCTGGGGTGCGTGCGTGCGCGTGTGGGGGGCCATGCGTGTGGCTGCCCGAGGGTTCGGGTAGGTGTCGGGGCACTCGGACTCGCGTGCGTACGTGCGTGCTCGCATGCGTGCGAGCCCGTATGCATGCTTGTCCGAGTATTGGGTATTTCTAATGATTTCTATGTGTAAATTGTGTTGTTTCTCACCAGTTGGATGCCCCTACCTTGTAGATCTCGTCGGATGGGATGCGCGAGGTCCTGGGTCGTAAGGTGAGTGGTTCGATTCCAATCCCCCCCCTCTCTAGGGATGCACTCGACCCGCGTAGACGCGCGTCGCGCATTGATGGGGCCCCCTAACTATTATGTAGATATTTTGCATGCTAGGGATATACGTCCATGTATCGTGTATAGAGGCCCGTACATGCCTGGACACCATGTTCTGTACTTAAAAGCCTTGATCTATGCATGTTTTGCTATGATATAACCATGCCACATTAGACCTTGTATGCTAGGGAAGTGCATCCTGACACCATGTTTCATGCTAGGAAAGCCTTGACCTATGCATGTTCCCATTTAGTTTAATTTATTTAAATGAAGATGGGATTATGTGATTATATTATTGTAAGCATGCCTTAGAGAATATTATAACCTTGTGGTTATAATATAGGTTTCCCCGCATCTTAGTTATGCGCCCTGGAGGAATTCTTGAGAATTCATGACATTAGAAATGTTATATATGTGTCACTTTTTGGCCTATTGGCAACCATTGGAGCATTTTTAGCAGTTTTAAAATTTTTGTGTTTTTCGATCGGAACCGCATAATTTTGGACTGTTAGCTATCGTCCGAGTTAGAGGACTCCGATTGAAAATCTAACTGCATATTATGTGTCCTGGTGCCGTTTTAAGCCACTCATGAAAATTTCATCGAATTCCGGCATCGTTTCCAAAAATTTCGCAGTTCCGGGGCGTATCCGGGTTTTTAAGTCGCACACTATTTAAATGGAATCAAAAATATCTCAACACACTATTCATCATCCCTACCAAGTCTCCCCTCTCTCCTCTCTCTTTTTCTCCCATTTGAGGCCCTTAAAGCCATCAAAACCAAAAACCCAAAGCACGAGAAGTGTAGATCGGGTCCCGATCTACACACCGGTGCTCTCAAATCCGATTTCCGACGTATTTTGCCCTTCCTTCCGCCCTCTCTTCTCCTCAGCCCGGTCCCATTTCGGAGGTGGAAAGAGGTCTAGTTGGTGGAGACCTTTGGGGAGGAGCTTCGGTGCGAAAGGAGCTTCCGGATCCCTTCTTCTCCTCTCCTTGCCTTGGGTAAGCTTCCTTTCCTTGCTTCTCTTGTTTAGATGCTTGTTAGGGGAAGTTTTGGGTGTGAGGAGGGCGGTTGGGGGCTGTCGGAGGTAGTTGGGGGTGGTCGGAGGCCAAGGGTGGCCGGGGGTTGGGGGTGGTGGTGCTCGAGCAGTGGCAGGCCCTGTCCCGAGCAGCAGGCAGCAGCGGCAGCGGCTCAGGCAGCGCACAGGCTGGGCGCGCGCGGGTGTGCGCGCGGGCGTGCGTGCGCGCGGGTGAGAGCGGGTCTGGTGCGAGGAGCTGGTCGTGCTGGGTGCGCTGGGTGGGCTGGCAGTGCTGGCGTGTGGGCTGGTGGCCTCGGGCAGCTCAGGCGCAGGTGCTGGCCGGGGCAGTGGTGGTGCGTGCGCGAGGTGCTGGCGAGGCAGTGTGGTGCGCATGGGGCGCGGTGAGGCGGCCGTGGTGCGCGCGAGGCGCAGCGAGGCGACGGTGGTGCGCGCGAGGCGCGGCGAGGCGCAGAGGTGCGCGCGAGGCGCGGCAAGGTGGCGGAGGTGCGCGCGGGGTGCGTGCGGGGCGAGGCGCCGCGCGCGGGGGCGTGCGGGGTGCTCGCGGGCCGGCGCAAGGCGTGCGGGGTGCGTGGGCTGAGGCGCGGCGGTGCCCGGGCGGTCGGGTGGCCGTGCGGGTGGTTGCCGGCCGTGCGGTGGTTGCCGGGGGTGTTGGGTGTTTGCTTTGGGGTTTTGGGGTATTTATTGTGTATTTAATGATATTGT
This sequence comes from Acorus gramineus, assembly GCA_030737835.1. Classification (NCBI taxonomy): domain Eukaryota; kingdom Viridiplantae; phylum Streptophyta; class Magnoliopsida; order Acorales; family Acoraceae; genus Acorus; species Acorus gramineus. Next base: position 1,591,475 of record JAUJYN010000015.1, read on the forward strand.
GGATTTATACTTACCAAGTAATACCCTGTCTTGCAGATCTCGACGGACGGTCGCGCGTCGACCCGATTTCCGGTGAGTGGGACAACCCAACCCAGTTTGGGAGGCGTTACATGCTTTGGGCGTGTACCGTCCTCCCCTGGGGCACATAGTTAGTATTAACTGTTATTTTGAATCCATGTAAGCATGATGTGTGTGTAGAATGCATGCCACCCTAGACTTGTATGTTAGGGACTTGCACCCTTAGGATTGTGCATGAGCCGTGCATCCTGTCACCCCGTTATCATGCTAGGAAAGCCCTGACCTGTGCATGCGTCCTATTAGTTTGATTTATTTAATTAAATGCAAACTGCGATATATATATTAGCATGCCTTGGGAATATAGGGGGCCTTGCGAGGTTAACATTGAGACCCGGGTTAGGGTACTCCGTGTTCCTCGTTTGGTTGTCGGATGTCCTACATCGGGACCTCAGGTTACCCTCCCAAGGTCTCTTTTCCCCTTTATGTATTATTTATATTCCCCGCATCCTGGTTATGCGCGCTGGTGGAATTCAGAGGAATTCAAGACATTAGAGTTGTAGAGATGTGCTGTCAGCGGATCCGAGTGGATCATATGCGATGGATAGGCTGTTCTGTTCCCTTCGTTGGATCCGTGTAGAGACTACCCCGGCGTTAGAAAGGTTGTCCCGTGCAGGGGCTCCCATCAGTAGGCGCCTCCTGATTTGGTGAAGGACTGCGCTGAATGTGGGAGTGGCCAAACGACCTACGGAGTGGGGAGAGACTATCGGTGGACCAAGGGTGACCAACAGCCTAGTCAGTCCCAAGAGCCTAGGTCACCTGTTGAGAGGTGAGGGTGAGGGTATGGTGGGCCGGCGATGCGACGACCCACAGGATTATGTATGGATGATTATCAACCCTAAGTCCCAACATCCTAGGTCACCTATTGAGGGTGAGGGTGAGGGTAGGGTATGGCGGTTCGGCGATGTGACGAACCCCCGGATTGGATGTTATATGTTTTGCATTGTGGCTTGATTTAAATGTGGTTAATATGAACTGTATGCATGGGTTGTGCTATTCACTGAGCGTGTGGCTCACCCCTCGCATATCTTTTTCAGTGATCTCTGAGGGAGGAGCTTCCTGAGCGACTACACCAGTAGAGGAGTAGCGCGTCCCACGAGTTTTGAGGCCATCAGCACCCTTCTTTCAGTTGTATGTATATATTCTGTGCTTGGGCACCTAGTTGGATTTTGTATGGATTTTATTTGTGTATATATGGACATGTTGGCTCTCACAGGACTTATGATTGTGTATCGAGTCTGTAGTATGTTTTGACTACAGACTCAGTCTTTTTAGCTTCCGCATTTGGTGTATATATTGTGTCAGCCCTGCTTTTATCTGTGTGTCATTTTAGTTGTTGTTTGTGGTATATTATTGAACTCTTGGTTACTGATATCATATATACACTTGCCGCGTCCCGGGGACGGCCGCCCTGGGGCGTGACAAAAGTTGGTATCAGAGCCTGGTCCTGTCAGAGCCAAGTGTCTTCCTTTTCATAGAGATGAGTCCTAGGATTTCTATATGCGTATTCTGATCCTAGTGTCTGGTTTTCTTAGGTTGCTGATATGCCTCCTCGCAGAGGACGACGCGGACGTGGTCCCTCTCGACCCTTGGAGGTCTCCGGACCTGCCAGAGTCGAGGATGCTATTGGTGAGTCCTCAGGAGTGAGGCCAGATTCAGCGCAGGAGCCTCCTGCCTGGGAGCGCGCGTTTGCGCGGTTAGGATTTAGTAGAGACCCAGACGAGGGTGTTGGCAGATCAGGCGCGGGAGATTCGGGAGCTGCGGGCAGCCCGCGAGGCAGTACCGCAGGTTCCCTTGGCGGCAGATCCGCCTGTAGTGCCTGATACACCCCCAGTCCCCGAGGTGGAGATTCCGGCGGCCAGAGTTCAGGATCCTCGAGAGAGGGAGATGGGGCTAGAGGCAGCAGCGAGGGTCCAGCAGAGTGGACTCTCAGCCTTTTTGAAGCTCCATCCTCCCGAGTTCCGGGGTCAGACGGAGGACCCCCTTGCTCCAGAGAGATGGCTGATGGAGGTGGATACCATCTTCTCCACGATGCTTTGCACAGACCGCCAGAGGTCTCCCTGGCTGCGTTTATGCTGAAGGGTAGCGCCGCCGAGTGGTGGGCTACTAGATCAGTTGACATTCCAGAGGGATTGGAGCAGCTCACCTGGGCGGGATTCAGGGGATACTTCTTGGAGGAGTATTTCCCCTTTTCTGCGCGACAGTTAGTGGAGCGGGAGTTTGAGCAGCTGACTCAGGGCACTATGTCCGTCGCTGACTACTCCACGCGGTTCACGAGGCTGTCCAGATTCGCTCCAGCTCTGGTGATGGACGAGGTGTCGAGGTGCCGTCGGTTCGAGCTCGGTCTCAGCAGTGCCATCCGAGTGCACGTCACCGCCCATGCTTTCACGAGGTTCTCCGACTTGGTCTCACGGGCGAAGACAGTCGAGAGAGACCTCGGGATCCAGGTGCGGGCTCCGACCCCGACGACAGACCAGAGGCCACCCAGAGGTCAGGACAGAGGGCAGCGGAAGAAGAAGAGGGCCCGTTTCGAGCAGTCAGCGGCTCCCTCTCTTCCAGCAGATGTGGTGCCAGCGCGAGGCCGCACCCATCGCAGCCGTGCCGGTCCAGTCGAGGCGGCCAGAGACGAGGCGCTGTTATCACTGTCAGCGCGTCGGGCATATTCTGTATAATTGCCCTGACGCCGGCCGACCAGCAGTGATGCCCCAGCAGCAGCAGTTGCAGCAGCGGCCGTTCCAGCAGCAGTTTCAGCCGCAGCGCCAGCAGCAGCAGCAGCCTCAGCGCCAGCCGCAGCAGCAGCCTCAGCGTCAGCAGCAGCAGCCACAGGGTGGCCGTGCTGATCAGAGGAGGCAGCCAGCGCAGCAGGCGAGGCGTGCCCCTGCTCCTCAGCCTCAGTTCGTCCAGGGCCGAGTGGCAGCGTTATCAGCAGAGGAGGCTCAGGCATCAGGCAGCGTGGTCAGAGGTATTGTTCAGATCTCCCAGCTTCCTGCTTATGTGCTATTCGATTCCGGAGCCACCCACTCGTTCGTGTCTCCCGCTTTCGCGAGACGGACGGGTGTGGCGTCCGCTCCTCTAGATGCTGTGTTAGAGGTAGCATTGCCCGTGGGAGACCGTGTTCTCCTCAGTTCGGTGTACCGAGGGTGCACGGTGGAGATCGCGGAGCATGAGTTTCCGGTAGAGCTGGTGGAGCTCGCGATGTCGGATTTTGATGCCATCCTGGGGATGGATTGGCTTGCAGCTAGTCATGCCAGCATCGACTGTTTCGCCAAGTCGGTGTCGTTCCACCTTCCTGGTCGGAGGTCTTTCCAGTTCGTGGGCGATCGAGACGTAGCTCCTTTGGGGTTCGTGTCGTCCATGCAGGCGTGGAGACTCCTTCAGGGTGGATGCGAGGGCTTTCTGGCTTATATTGCTCTGGAGGATGCACCGCTGCGGGCAGATATCAGTCAGACTCCAGTCGTGGCAGAGTTTCCTGAGGTTTTCCCCGACGATCTTCCGGGATTACCGCCGGACCGCGCGATTGAGTTTGAGATCAATCTGCTTCCGGGGACCGAGCCGGTTTCGAGGGCTCCGTACCGGATGGCTCCCGCAGAGCTGAGGGTGCTGAAGGAGCAGTTGGAGGAGTTGCTGGAGAAGGGCTTCGCACGTCCGAGTGTGTCTCCGTGGGGAGCCCCTGTCCTGTTCGTCCGGAAGAAGGACGGTTCACTGCGGCTGTGTATTGATTACAGGCAGTTGAATAAGCGGACAGTGAAGAACAAGTACCCGTTGCCGCGGATCGACGATCTGTTTGACCAGCGCCAGGGAGCGTGCGTCTTTTCCAAGATCGATCTCCGCTCGGGGTACTCAGTTGAAGATCCGGGAGTCAGACATCTCGAAGACGGCCTTTCGCACCCGGTACGGGCACTACGAGTTCAGAGTACTGCCTTTCGGGTTGACGAACGCGCCGGCGGCCTTCATGGATCTGATGAACCGGGTATTTCGACCCTTCCTCGACTCCTTTGTGGTAGTATTCATCGATGACATATTGGTGTACTCGAGGAGTCTGGAGGAGCACGCTCACCACCTCGCACTGTTTTGGAGACTTGGCCGGACATCAGTTGTTCGCCAAGTTCAGCAAGTGCGAGTTCTGGTTGGAGCGGATGGCCTTTCTGGGCCATGTGATTTCCGGTGAGGGTATAGCTGTGGACCCGGAGAAGACGCTCGCCGTGTCGAATTGGCGTCGACCGTCGAACCCCACAGAGATTCGTAGCTTCTTGGGCTTGGCGGGTTATTACAGGAGGTTTGTGGAGGGTTTCTCCAAGATAGCCGTTCCTCTTACCCGCCTCACTCGGAAAGATGTTCGGTTCGAGTGGTCCCCTTCTTGTGAGGAGAGCTTCCAGGAGCTGAAGCGAAGGCTCACCTCAGCGCCAGTTCTTACCCTTCCATCTGGGAGTGGTGGGTTCGCAGTATACACAGATGCATCGCAGTTGGGTGTGGGTTGCGTCCTGATGCAGCACGGTAAGGTGGTGGCTTACGCGTCTCGTCAGTTGAAGCCCCATGAGCAGAACTACCCCACCCATGACCTCGAGTTGGCTGCGATCATATTTGCGCTGAAGATGTGGAGGCATTATCTCTACGGAGAGGAGTTCGAGCTCTTTACTGACCATAAGAGCTTGACGTATCTGCAGTCTCAGCCGGAGCTCAACATGCGACAGAGGCGTTGGGTTGAGTTCCTGACAGACTATGACTGTGACATCGCTTACCATCCGGGTAAGGCGAATGTCGTTGCAGATGCGCTCAGTAGACAGCCCCTGGGCATGGCCGCCCACATGGCTGTCCGTCGTTGGAGGCTTCTGGAGGAGGCCGCTTGCTGCGTCCGAGAGACCCCTGCTGGTGGCTATTTGGCCAGGCTGGTGGTGCAGCCGGTTCTTCTCGACGAGATCCGCACGGCTCAGGCTCAGGACCCGCATTTTATAGTCCTTTCTGAAGGCGTCGCCCGGGGCGAGCGCCAGGACTACCAGATTCGTGCGGACGGGATCCTGAGATTCAGAGGCCGAGTGTGCATCCCCGACGACGCAGAGCTGAGGCGGAAGATTCTGGACGAGGCCCATCGCTCGAGGTACACCGTGCACCCTGGAGGCACGAAGATGTACAGGGGCCTTCGTCGCGGCTACTGGTGGCGCGGGATGAAGACAGATATTGCCAGATTTGTTGCCCGATGCCTAGTATGCCAGCAGGTGAAGTCGGAGCATCAGCGCCCTGCGGGGAAGCTGCAGTCCATTGAGATCCCTCAGTGGAAGTGGGAGCAGATCACCATGGACTTCGTCTCGGGTCTGCCGAGGTCACGCTCGGGTCGCGATGCCATCTGGGTGATCGTCGACCGGCTGACGAAGTCTGCTCATTTCCTCCCCATCCGACTCACCGATTCTCTGGACACCCTGGCGCAGTTATTCGTCTCCGAGATTGTCCGACTCCATGGCACTCCAGTCAGTATCATCTCTGATCGAGACGCGCGTTTTACTTCGAGGTTCTGGCGTAGCCTCCAGCACGCCCTTGGTACGAACCTCCATTTCAGTACCGCGTTTCATCCTCAGACGGACGGCCAGTCGGAGAGGACGATCCAGACCCTTGAGGACATGCTGCGGGCCTGTGTGCTCGATTTTGGGGGCAGTTGGGAGAGGCACCTTCCGTTGGTGGAGTTCGCCTACAACAACAGCTATCATTCGAGCATCCGGATGGCTCCCTACGAGGCACTTTATGGCCGCAGCTGCAGGTCCCCCCTGTGTTGGGATGAGGTCGGAGAGCGCCAGCTAGAGGGACCAGAGATCGTTCACCAGACCTCCGAGATGGTGAAGACGATCCGCGAGCGTATCCGAGTCGCTCAGAGTCGTCAGAAGAGCTACGCCGACCGCCGTCGCCGTGAGCTCGCCTTCGAGGTCGGTGATCATGTGTTCTTGAAGGTGTCCCCGATGAAGGGCATCTTCCGATTCGGTGTGCGGGGCAAGCTGAGTCCGCGTTTCATTGGGCCTTTCCTCATACTCGAGCGAGTTGGAGAGGTGGCCTATCGCATAGCTCTGCCCCCACAGTTGGCTCAGGCCCATGACGTCTTCCACGTCTCGCAGCTGAGGCGATACGTCCACGATCCTGCTCACATCATCCGTTCGAGCCGCTCGTCTTCGAGCCGGACTTGTCTTTCGTGGAGCAGCCGATTGAGATCATGGACCGCCGCGAGAAGAGGCTCCGCACCAGGACCGTCCAGCTGGTCAAGGTGCGATGGCAGCACCGTTCCGGTGCCGAGGCCACCTGGGAGCTCGAGGACGCCATGCGTGACGCGTATCCGCATCTTTTCCCTTCTTAGATGTACTTGTATTTATTTTGAGGACAAAATTTCCTAAGGGGGGGAGAATGTTATATATGTGTCACTTTTTGGCCTATTGGCAATCATTGGAGCATTTTTAGCAGTTTTAAAATTTTTGTGTTTTTCGATCGGAACCGCATATTTTTGGTCTGTTAGCTATCGTCCGAGTTAGAGGACTCCGATTGAAAATCTAACTGCATATTATGTGTCCTGGTGCCATTTTAAGCCACTCATGAAAATTTCATCGAATTCCGGCATCGTTTGCAAAAATTTCGCAGTTCCGGGGCGTATCCGGGTTTTTAAGTCGCCTATTAAATGGAATCAAAATTTCCACACTATTCATCATCCCTACCAAGTCTCCCTCTCTCCTCTCTCTCTTTTTCTCCCATTTGAGCCCTTAAGCCATCAAAACCAAAAACCCAAAGCACGAGAAGTGTAGATCGGGTCCCGATCTACACACCGGTGCTCTCAAATCCGATTTCCGACGTATTTTGCCCTTCCTTCCGTCCTCTCTTCTCCTCAGCCCGGACCCATTTCGGAGGTGGGAAGAGGTCTAGTCGGTGGAGACCTTCGGGGAGGAGTTTCGGTGCGAAAGGAGCTCCGGATTCCCTCTTCTCCTCTCCTTGCCTTGGGTAAGCTTCCCTTCCTTGCTTCTCTTGTTTAGATGCTTGTTAGGGGGAGTTTTGGGTGTGAGGAGGGCGGTTGGGGGCTGTCGGAGGTAGTTGGGGGTGGTCGGAGGCCAAGGGTGGCCGGGGGTTGGGGGTGGAGGTGCTCGAGCAGTGGCAGGCCCTGTCCCGAGCAGCAGGCAGCAGCGGCAGCGGCTCAGGCAGCGCACAGGCTGGGCGCGCGCGGGTGTGCGCGCGGGCGTGCGTGCACGCGGCGTGCGCGCGGGTGAGAGCGGGTTTGGTGCAAGGAGCTGGTCGTGCTGGGTGCGCTGGGTGGGCTGGCAGTGCTGGCGTGTGGGCTGGTGGCCTCGGGCAGCTCAGGCGCAGGTGCTGGCCGGGGCAGTGGTGGTGCGTGCGCGAGGTGCCGGCGAGGCAGTGTGGTGCGCATGGGGCGCGGTGAGGCGGCCGTGGTGCGCGCGAGGCGCGGCGAGGCGGCGGTGGTGCGCGGGAGGCGTGGCGAGGCGGAAGAGGTGCGCGCGAGGCGCGGCAAGGTGGCGGAGGTGCACGTGGGGTGCGTGCGGGGTGAGGCGCCGCGCGCGGGGGCGTGCGGGGTGCTCGCGGGCCGGCGCAAGGCGTGCGGGGTGCGTGGGCTGAGGCGCGGCGGTGCACCCGGGCGGTCGGGTGGCCGTGCGGGTGGTTGCCGGCCGTGCGAGTGGTTGCCGGCGGTGTTGGGTGTTTGCTTTGGGGTTTTGGGGTATTTAATTGTGTATTTAATGATATTGTGGATTTATACTTACCAAGTAATACCCTGTCTTGCAGATCTCGACGGACGGTCGCGCGTCGACATGAATTCCGGTGAGTGGGACAACCCAACCCAGTTTGGGAGGCGTTACATGCTTTGGGCGTGTACCGTCCTCCCCTGGGGCACATAGTGATTATTAACTGTTATTTTTGAATCCATGTAAGCATGTTGTGTGTGTAGAATGCATGCCACCCTAGACTTGTATGTTAGGGACTTGCACCGTTAGGATGTTGTGCATGAGCCGTGCATCATGTCACCCCGTTATCATGCTAGGAAAGCCCTGACCTGAGCATGCGTCCTATTAGTTTGATTTTTTTATTTAAATGCAAACTGCGATATATATATTAGCATGCCTTGGGAATATAGGGGGCCTTGCAAGGTTAACATTGAGACCCGGGTTAGGGTACTCCGTGTTCCTTGTTTGGTTGTCGGATGTCCTACATCGGGACCTCAGGTTACCCTCCCAAGGTCTCTTTTCCCCTTTATGTATTATTTATATTCCCCGCATCCTGGTTATGCGCGCTGGTGGAATTCAGAGGAATTCAAGACATTAGAGTTGTAGAGAGGTGCTGTCAGCGGATCCGAGTGGATCATATGCGATGGATAGGCTGTTCTGTTCCCTCCGTTGGATCTGTGTAGAGACTACCCCGGTGTTAGAAAGGTTGTCCTGTGCAGGGGCTTCCATCAGTAGGCGCCTCCTGATTTGGTGAAGGACTGCGCTGAACATGGAAGTGGCCAAACGACCTACGGAGTGGGGAGAGACTATCGGTGGACCGAGGGTGACCAACAGCCTAGTCAGTCCCAAGAGCCTAGGTCACCTGTTGAGAGGTGAGGGTGAGGGTATGGTGGGCCGGCGATGCGACGACCCACAGGATTATGTATGGATGATTATCAACCCGTTAAGTCCCAACATCCTAGGTCACCTATTGAGGGTGAGGGTGAGGGTAAAGGGTATGGCGGTTCGGCGATGTGACGAACCCCCGGATTGGAGTTGTTTATACTGTTTTGCGGATTGTGGCTTGATTTAAATGTGGTTAATATGAATTGTATGCATGGGTTGTGCTATTCACTGAGCGTGTGGCTCACCCCTCGCATATTATCTTTTTCAGTGATCTCTGAGGGAGGAGCTTCCCGAGCGACTACACCAGTAGAGGAGTAGCGCCGCGTCCCACGAGTTTTGAGGCCATCAGCACCTTTCTTTCTGTTGTATGTATATATCTCTGTGCTTAGGCACCTAGTGGATGTTGTATGGATTTTATTTGTGTATATATATGGACATGTTGGCTCTCACAGGACTTATGATTATGTATCGAGTCTGTAGTATGTTTTAACTACAGACTCAGTCTTTTAGCTTCCGCATTTGGTGTATATATTATGTCAGCCCTGCTTTTATCTGTGTTGTCATTTTTAGTTGTTGTTTGTGGTATATTATTGAACTCTTGTTACTGATATCATATATACACTTGCCGCGTCCCGGGGACGGCCGCCCTGGGGCGTGACATTAGAAATGTTAGGAAGCGTTGTCGACGGATCCAAGAGGATCGCATGCGTGTGGGTAGGCTATTCTCTTCCCTTCGTTGGATCCGTGTAGTGACATCCCCGACGTTAGACAGGCTGTCCTGACAGAGGGCTCCCATCTGTAGGTACCTCCGATGCATCGGACTGTGCTGATCGTGGGAGTATACCAGGTAAGCTACGGAGCGTGGGAGAGGCTACCGGTGGACCAAGGGTGAATAGCAGTCTAGTCAGTCCCAAAAGGCCCATGTCACCCCTAAAGGGTGAGGGTGAGGGTGGGGTGGGTCGGCGATGTTACGACCCACCAGCATGTTCAGTTACTCCCGTTTAGTGACTGTAATTATTTTAAGGTTAATAGGTGTTGCGTTGCATAGTTTGTGCCATTCACTGAGTGTGTGGCACACCCCTCGCATATTCTTCTCCTCCAGAGTGGTAGTTGTTTCCATGGGGTTCGCTTTGCGAACATGGAATGTTCACTCCCAATGTTGTCCGAGTTGAAGAGGCCGGGTTGTAGCTGTCCTGACAGAGGGCTCCCATCCGTAGGTACCACCGATGCAGTCGGAGGAGTACTGATCATGGGAGTATACCAGGTAGAGGCTACCCGGAAGAGGGCTAACGAATGATATCGCGAGCGTGGAATCATTCTCCCCTTCGTTGGATCCGATGTAGGAACTCCCCGGCGTTGGCTATACCTGTCAGAGGACTAGGCGGAGGCCACGAGGGTGGGAGAGGCTACCGGTGGACCAGGGGTGTGGAAGCGTTCTTCCCTTCGTTGGATCCGATGTAGGAACTCCCCGGCGTTGGCTATACCTGTCAGACGACTAGGCGGAGGCCACGTGGGTGGGAGAGGCTACCGGTGGACTAGGGTTGTAGAGCAGTCTAAGTCTCTTCCCAAAGTCCCAAGATGTCTCCTTTCAGGAGTGAGGGTGTGGATGAGGCGAAGACACGTCGCCTCGTGACCCATTCGTTGTTCGACCGTTCCCATAGTTGTTGGGTCCGGTCTCGTGATCGATGTTGAAGGACATCGTTGGGCGATTGTCTAGATGTAGATGATCCAGTGGTGTTGAGTAGACCAGTAAATCCGGGTCTCTTCGACCGACGGTATGGTCTCTAGACCAGTAAATCCGGGTCTCTTCGACCGACGGTATGGTCTCTCCCCATAAGTCCCAAAAGACTCCCTCTGGGAGTGAGGGTGGGGGTGAGGTTGGTCGCGCCGCCGCGTGACCCTGTTATCCATTGGGTTACTACCCATGTTTTCCTTGAAAGGAAATTGATTATGTATTGAACTGTAGAATGGTGATTGGTTTCCAGCCACTCACTGAGCTTGTAGCTCACCCCTCGCATACTGTTTCTTTTCAGGGGCAGTGTTGGGCGTGGAGCTGGAGCTTTCATGTGGCGTGGTCTTATGGGCGTGGAGCGTTCTGCCGGCGGGTGGCGAGTGCGAGGCTGTCAGCATTCCTAGAGTCATTTTATGCTTTGTAAATCATGCATGTGGCATAGGTTGTATTTTCTTTGGTCTAGACTTGGCTTTCACAGGACATTGATTGTGTATTCGGGTCTGTAATAATGTTTTTGATTTACAGACATTGTTATATATTATGCTTCCGCTTTTCAATCAGTTATCATTATCTTGCTTTGCCGCCTTGTGTATTGTTGTTGGTGTCCTTATTGACCTCAGGTATTGATAGCTGATATTTATTATTGCCATGTCTCGGGGACGGCCGCCCTGGGGCGTGACAGCTAGCGCTCTAACTAATAAGGTACAACCCGACAACGGGTCATACCCACGCCTATTTCAGATAGGCCTAATCAGCTTTTAACATGCGCATATAAATATATCCAGGAGAATTTTATATTAGCTATGTGCATGAACCATATGCATAATCATCTAATAATTATAGGGACACTCCCTAACATGGATTTACATCATAATAATTCATACAACATGCATACATTAGCGACTCCAATCGAAAAAAATATAAGGCCTTAAATTACCCAAATGTGACCAAGGCTTAACCGAAATGGCTCCAAATGACACAGGCATAACATGCACTCAGCGCCGTACCTCTCCAGTGGAGCGGAACGTGCCATCCGCATCCCTCCGGCTTCCATGCCCCGCGTATCCTGAAGACCATGGTCTGCCAGTCGTAAACGAAGTCTTGAGCATCTTTGATCATCTCCCTAGACATTGACCTCCTAGATAGATAAAACATCTTGTGGTCGTCATTTAGGAGCTTCACCATGTAGAAACTCCTAACTTCATCGAGACCAAGATGGGTTTCGCATGCCGCATTCAAAGCAACAACGCTCATCAGAATTTGGTATGCCCAAGGGGCAAACTGCAGAGGGTGAATGCGGAAAGAGCTAAGAAACTCTACGACAAACTAGGGAAGTGGGAAAGTAAGTCTGGCAGCCTCTATCTCGCCGGAGTATAGGAATAGAGACTCAGGATCGGGGGACGGTGGTAAGTCCCCTGGGTATTCCTCGACTTAGACATTGTCAGGAAACTGGGCCATTGGTTTCGCTGAAGGGCAGACGAAGAGAAAGTTTGAATCGAAATGAGAAAAGAAAAGGGGGAAAGCTCACACATTTATAGGTGCAGGCGGCAACTCGAACCGTCACCACCTGGGAAGACGTGGCAACCGGATTAAAAGCCACCACTAACTCCACTCATGAATTCACCATTTAGGAGGGGTGGAGACCCAAGGTGGATACATGCGTGAGTGGAGGTGTGGGCGCCGAGGCTCCTTTACGACCGCGCCCACAACTCCACAGAATCTGAAAAGACGGGCGCTTCATGTCCCGACCCAGACGGCTCAATAATTTGGTCTTATCCATGGCGGGAACTTCGCAAGGCTATTCTTCTGGCCATCCAGCGTCTCGAAGACCAGAAGAAGGGGGGGCATTTGTGGAAGTACAAATTCGCACAATGAATTAGGAATAAAGTTATACGGGAATAACGAGGGGGGATGAGGATACTCTGCAAGATGGGCTGGCTCACTCAAGTCCAATTGTTCCGCACGAGGCAGTCGGTCAGTGGGCCCTAGACTGGGTAGCGGTTGTTCAGCCCGATGCACCTGGAAGGAAGGGTAGAGACATCTGCCCAGGAAAGCCCATGAGAGGCTGATCGGGCATTGGTAATTGCCCGACCAGACCAGGTGGGATCCACCATTCGTCCGACTTGAGCAAAGCAAGACAAGTGAGGAGAGCTCGGCTAGCCTAGCTTAACCCGACCAAGGAACCAGGTCTGGCTGAAGATGTTCAACTATATGTCCACATCGTGGAGATAACAGCCACTACAAAGAATATCCTCTGGCACCGCAATGACAGGCGCCTATCAGGGGACGGTTACGCTGCAAGGTTATACATGGTGGCCGATCCCGATGCCACCTGGACGATTCTGTCCGTACCTTCGATAACCTCACTCCACAGAGTGAGGTCGGCATGCCCTCTTTGAGTATATAAGGGGAGATATCATCGTCTCCAAGAGGTATGCATGAACACACACACTCACTCCTCCTAGAGGAACTCCATAAGTCTCCAAGAGGTATGCATGAACACACACACTCACTCCCCCTAGAGGAACTCCATAAGCTTAAGAAGACTTGAATACTGACTTGAGTATCGAAGGGGCGTTAGACGGCACAACACTGGTGTGAGTTGCAGGTGACCGGAGGAGGAGAGCTACGAGACTTAACGACGGGACCTCATCGACCTTGAAGGGAAGCTACTTCCATTCTTTCTCGGATCCACATCCAAAGCCCGGAACACCAACGAGATCCGGCCACATGGAGAACCAGAAATCATCCCCCACAATAATATATAAAACATATTTTTGAACAATTTTTCTATTTGTGTGTGTCATCCTTGCGCAAGGGCCATACTAATATTCTCTGTATCGTTTGAATTTTATTGGATGTCCCGAAGGACAATATATAAAACATATGTTTTTGTGTAGTAGTGCTAATGGACTAATACTTATTGAATGAATGATATTACTGCATAACAAATGTTTAACACATATCCAACTTGTTTACAATCTTCTGTAGTTGTAATTAACTGGTGAGGAGTTGCATTTTCTAAACCACAACTAGATTCATTAAAAATTGACAACGTTCTTCATGATTCATCAATTTTGTCTTCATTATTTTGATCAGGTCAATTCAACATTTTCTCTCCACTCTATGTAAATATCTTGGGCGGAAGTTAATTAAACATTCTTCTAAAAGATATCCTTTTGTAATAGAACCCTCTAGATAATTTTTATTTCGAATGTGGGGAAATTAACTCCTCTACCTATTGTTAGCAAACGTGTATGGATTATGTTTACAAAATAGTTGGAGGGACAAAAAATGACGAACCGGGTTCGGATCGTCAGGATCCGTTAACTCCGCTCCTCCCAACGGCTTCCGCGGTGTTATCAACGCTCCTCCTCCTCAAACGTCGTTGGGAACATGGTTAGGTGCGACCTGCGGAAGACCCTCCTACGCTCAAGTCAGTAAACTACACAATTTAGAGTTGTTACAAAAAGGAATTTTCACATACCTCTATAGAGAAAATTAGCCCTCTATTTATAGTACTCAGATAGAACCCTAGAATCCTCTGTGGATCCTCCTCTCATCGGACATGGGAGGGGATCATAGATTTTAGGGAATCAGTTATGTGTTATGTGAGGGATTTGCAAGATCCGCTGTCATTATCCCTTGATAAATATGCATGATTAGTTGGGATCCCATGAATCAATTGATGATTAAATCCACATCCAGAATATATTATTGTGATCTCAAAGAATCAGTTATATGATATCTCTATATTTAACATATCTGTGTAGATTTAGAGAATCAACAATTGATGATCCTTAATTTAAAAATTGAATCATGAATATATTGACTTGGATTGGTGCTCGGTTGTTGGGTATAGAGGGGTTGACGGGCCAGATCCACATATGGTGGGACATCCGGGTCATGGGCCCTTGTTAATCGGGTCATGGGCCACCGGTAAGTGGAGCATAGTTGGAGGGCCTAATTTTTGAGCCCTACAACAGGGTGTGTGTGTGTGTCTATATATATATATATATATATATATATGTGTGTGTGTGTAAAAGAAACTAATAGAAATACACTATAGTAAAAACGTAGTGAAGAAGAACAACCAAGCGTACTAGGGTTGATGAGTCTGTTCTGATCTGATGAAGACCGAGGCTCGAGTTGGACTCTATGTCCTTAAGACAATAATCGCCCCGCACAGGTGCTCACGGATCTGGCAATTATCTCCCATGATACAATGGTCGAACTCCCTACAATAACAGCACTTCAAACCGTATGGACAGCAAACCAACTCTGTTTTTAGAGTGTCTCTATTACTGAGTGGAATGTATGCACTCAATGATTTGGATGGAGACTTGAATGCAGTCTGCGAATGCCTATTGCAGTGAATGACATGATGATTGAACAATGCAAGTTTCGGATGGAATTTATAGAGGGAAAAATAGTTGATGGGCTGTTGAAGACATCCCTAGGATTGTTCCATTTTTACTAAAACAGAGTGTCAAGCAGCCTTTCACACAATAACTGCTAACTGTCATATTTATTTAATGGAAACTAGTTGTAAACGGATCCGAACAGTCCACATACTATCCGACCCGAGTAGAAACCCATCATAACAAAAAATTATTTGGACCATTAAATTTCATGGACCAAAAATTTATCAAATAAATTTTGTCCATTATTCCACTTGTGCGAACCAAACCGAACCTGGCCAAGCGCGCACACGTGCGTTCTTGGGCCAAGCCCACCATGATGTAGGTCTCCCCGGGCGCTGATACACGCAGTCCATTTTGCAGCCCGTTTTCCAGTCCCATATGTCATAATAACGTAGTATATACTGTACTATCATAGTATATGGGGTCCTATCATAGTATATGACCCAAATTTTTTTTTTATTTTTTCACCATGAAAAAAAATATACTAATGTATCTCAGTATATACTTCATTTCATATAACAGTATGCATTTCAAAGGGTTAGTGTATGATTTTTTTTAAAAGGGAAAACAGGATAGACTGCAATTGGGGCTACGTGCATCTTTTTCCAGGTCTCCCCCCCCCCCCCTTCCACAAAAGTGGGGTGCCCCTTGGGGCCCAACTTAGTATTTCTACCTCCTATATATATACACACTAAAACATTTTCAAACAATTGATGTGGGACTAAAACTTTTCCCCTCAATCACTAATCATTTTCAACATGTTTTGGAACAACTATGGATCCAATTTTCTCATTCATCCGGAAATGATTTTGAGAATATTGTAAATATACTACGTTCATCTCCTTGATGAGAGACGCAATCCAATGTATTTCCACTACCAATAATTAGTGGAACCCAACTTGATTTATTACAAAATATGTTGGTTAAAACCCAAGTTTCCAACACCTATTACCTAACTAGGTAAATAGCTTCTATTGGTGAATCAATTTATTTAATGTAACTAATATATAGAGCAGTGAGATGGCACGGTCTATGCGAATCGCGTATATACATCCCTTATCAATATATATGTGACGATAAAGAAAATACATCAGCTCATTGAAGCATATATTTCACTGAGCTATATGTTTTCTTTATCAACGCATATACCTTGATAAGGGATGTATATACGTGATTCACACGAATGGCATATTATCATTTTACTTAATATATATAAAACCTAAATTCCAGGAAGTACACTTTCCAGTCCAAAAGGATGGCCAGAGCCAACATGTTGAGTTGAAAAGTTCTGTTGAATGGAGTGTTATCGTCACCAGCAATTGGGCAAGAACAAAGAAGTTTAGTTCACTACAACATTATTGGGTTTAGGTGGGGAATGCATGGTACTGTAGCTATAATTAGTAAGTACGATGGGCAGCATATATGAGTGATAAATAGTAATTATTATTAAAAAATTAATTTGCTTGATACTCATGGTCTGTCACCGTATTTGAAATTTAAGTCACTAACATTTCTAAAGAAAGTCACTAAAAATAATTCAAACATGACGGTAAAAAATGCATGTCACTGATATTGTATATATACAATGACTTTCTTTGTTGTTAGTCATCATAACCAAGCTTTAGTGGACTGTCACTTGGAATTTTTATCACAAAAAATCTTTTTTGTTGTAGTGGTTGTTGAATATACTTAGAAAGTATTTGATAACACTTAAATAAAATGATTTTATTTTTAATTAAGTAAAAAACTAAAAAAATGGTACCAAACGCATTCTAGAAAGTAAACTTAATTAAAAAGTTATTTACAGCTTTTAATATGAAAAAATTATTTTTTAAAAAACACAAAAAATGCGTTTTTTAGGAATCAAATATATCTAAGTCACTTTATTCAAAATTTCATTTTTCAAACATATTTCCAAACATATCATAAAAATATTTCATTTATTTAACAGTGTATATCTTTGTATGATAAACACTGTATTATTGACTTTTAGTATTGGAGGATGAGGCAAGTAAGTTTTTCGAGTCAATTCCCATCTTTATTATTTTTTTATTCTACCTATGCACATTAATATATGAAATCATTGATAAAAATATTTTACTTACCAAAAAAAAAAAAATGTTGTCATGCCACTTCAGTCGCGATAATGGTCAAGGGCTGGTACTTCAAAGCTGGAATATCAGAGTTGGTTGTGCGAAATAAATTTGAGGTTTAATTTCAAATATATTTTGTGTTCTCAATCACTATTTTTTTTTTTTATTAATTAAGTGCCTTAATTTAGGAGTTCTCCTAAGGCGGACACCCTTGGTGACAACCCTACCAAATAAGAAACATGGATAATTTTTTTTACTGAATAAAGGTTGACAGATAGAGGAAAAGTAATTCACCTGTTACGTAATAAGAACAATATGACTCCCACATTAAGATTATTCAGATTTCATTAGTTAAATAATTGATCCATTTCATCCTATGAATGGAAAATGTGCATTAATACATTTGGGATGTTATTAATGTTCCAATGATATCTAGAATCCCTTGTAATTCGAAACAAAATCTTTCAAAAAATCATTCACGGCAAAAACATAAAATCCTAAATTAATAAATTTTATTCTATATAGCATGGACACAACGAAGTTCTATATATACACCCTTGGCCAGTTGGAACCGAAGTAACAACTCTTCTTTTATTTGATGATAATTTTCCTTTCATTTCTTTGTAACTTGATATTAATTATGCGGCGAAGAGCGGGCATAGGTTGAAAGAGGATTGAGATAAAGTAGATTGAGAATGTGGAAGACTCACGAGATCCACTTCTTGTAAAAAAAAATGAAGCACAGGTGACATGCACGTGCTGTCTTTTTGGCACGAGAGCCTCGTAAAGAATGTGAGTGAGCTGCCTATAATGTACCATATCGAAGTGGTTCTTGTGATGTGGCAACCACCTTAGATTCACTTATTGTATACATTATTGACAGCTCGCTCGCTTTCTTGAAGAGGCCTCTCTTGGTGCTTAGAGAAACAGACCTGGTTGTCCTCCTCTCTCTGTGAGTACTTGATTTCGATTCTTTTAGTTTATAGGTGATATGGTGATATGGTGTGACCATTGTCCCACTCATGCATGCAATGGAGATTTCCAAGGATCCATGTGCAGACATAGAAAAGGTGGCCTAACATTATAAGGCGTTGATATACGCCCTTGCATGCATACGTGTAGTACCATTTCACTAATTTGATATGTTCTTGGCTAGAAGATGCATGTGACTATTTATATTTTGCCTTTTATGTCAGGGTTTTAAATCTATTGTTCATTGTTTTTTTTTTCAATCATTCTATGTAGTTTTCAGATCTTATGAATATGATATATTGTATGTTCAGATTATATGTTTTTGTGTCCTTTTTTTGTTGGTATATATGCGTTAGTTCTTTGTTTTGTTTCATATATTGTTTTGTGGAATATATATAAAATGTCAAGTAATATGTGTGTGGTTTATATTGTGATGGCTAAATTTTGAAAATGAATTTCACCGAGTTTTAGTACCACAAGAATCTAAACCAGCCATGAAGTGGGGAGATTCAAATGTTCTTTATTAAATAAGAAAGGGAAAATTTTAAATAACCCACTGTAAATTACCTGTAATCCATTTAACCTCTGACTTTTCATGAAATTCATATAATTCCCTGAAAATACTTATGTAAATCCAAATAAGTCACTGAGTTAAACTTCTATTAACAGATCTGATAAATATTCGGAGAATTATTCCATTTGATTAATGTAACTGTGACTGAAAACACAACAAAAAAAACCTTACAATGTATTACAATACGAAAAATCTCTATAAATGAAGATTTTACCCCTCCAAATAAATTGACGGAGGGATAAAATCATTATTTACATAGGATTTTTTCACATTCTTAACACTAGAAGGTTTTGAGTATATTGTATTTTCAATCAGCGTTAACCAAAAAGAATATTCCTCATCTATCAATAAAAATTTAATTCATGGTTATTTGGATTATGTAAGTGTTTTTAGAAGGTCACATGGACTTCAAGAAAAGTCAGGAGGTTATTTGGATTTCGAGAAGTTTACAAAGGTTATATGTATTTTTCCCAAAAAAGAAATTTTTATCATTAACTTAACATGGTTTTCAATTTATTAGTGCAAGATCCTGTAGGAATGTAAATTTGATACTCTTACGTGATTTTACTTAAACTCATTTTGTGGGATTTCAGTCATTTGACTTCAATTCATTGTGTGCGCGCTAGTAGAATTGAGGGGTCATGTGTTTCTTTCTTTTCACTGTTCAAATTGTATAGTTGTTAAATATTTTTTTATAATTATTCAAAAATATCTGTATATGATCTACATTTGTATTCATATATGAAATAAAATATTATATGATATTCAAAAATTTGTATTCATATATGAAATAAAATATTTGTATCTGAAATATTTTGAATTGGATATAGATATGACGGTATCCGTTGTGAAAGATATAGGTATTTAAAATATTATTATATCATACTTTCCTATATTAATATATTTATATTTTTTTTAATATATTTTACTTTAAACCATGTAATATTTTGTGTATATACTTATAAATTATGTTTTCTACTAAGTAGCTATTGAATGTTTTTACATAATTTAAATATTAAATATATTATTTTTATTTTCAGATATTAGATATATTCCTTTTTTTTATTTTTTTGTTGTTTTGAATAATCATATGAATCTAGATTTTTAGATAAGATATAAATACTTATTTTGAATATTTGTTGGAAATTAAATACATATATTTTTTTTCATATATTCAGTTCAATACTAATATGAATATAGGTTTTATCTGCTATGTTAACAGGCTTATTTTCTGTAGTGGCTTGGTCTCATTAGAAGAGGTACCATAACCTGTTGACACGTTGTGGTGTCTGGAGACGGTAGAGGGTAAAGGAGAGAAAAGGGGGAGGGAGAAAAAAGAGCAATTAAATGGGGTGGTGCCATTAAGTCCCCGTTTGTTTTGGGAATAAGCTGTCAGATAATCGCGAATAACTTCGGATAAGAGATAAAGGGTATTTGAAAACCCTGAATAACCCCTGATAAAGTATGTCAGAATAAACTAGTACATGGATTCTAACTAACCCTTAGAATTAAAGTTTTCCTAAGTTATTCCACTCAAAGAATATGTGGGTCCACTGTCAAATCAACTGTCATCACCTCTTATAAATCATCTGTCCAATCAACTATTATTATTTTTTTACCTTTTATAAATCTTTATCCATACTTCATTTACATTTTACCCAAACAACAAAACATTTATTCTTACGTTTACCAACGAGAATAATTCAAAGGGCGCTGATATTGGCACCCCACTTTTCAAGAAACCTACCCCTTTAAACAAATAAAAAACAGTTTTTGTACACTGTTGCAGTAAGAGTAAACCAACCCCGAGGTTGACATTCCCTCTAGCGATGATGGTGAATTATGGTCAACTGAGAGTTCGACGTATGTACCAACCCAGGTCAGCAACTACTTGGGCGACATTGTTGAAGTATGATCGGCAACCACTTGGACGACACTGTTGAAGTATAGTCACCAGAAAGCCCCGCGAGCTAAACTCAGAGAAAATAAATTCACATTGTTACAAGTTTCAAACCAATTATGACAAATTTCACATGTAAACACATAGAATAGACAGTCATTGCTGCATTTATAACACATTAAAATACGATGTTAGCATTCCATAACCAACCATATATGTGACTACACTATAAGTAATTGTTTTTATGTTTATTTTTATTTTTTTTAAAAGGAGTAATTGTTTTTATTTGATAAGTTATTATACATGGAAAAATTGATATAGTCACATGAATGAATGATTGTGGAATTTGAATATGTATTTTATTGTGTAATCACATGTGTAACGCCCCCGGATCCACAGCCCCGATTTGAAGCATGAAATCCGGTTGCGTTAACTAAATTCCTCGAATCTCAGAGTTCTATATATATATTTTTTTTTCTTCATCCATAGAACATACGAATACATCCCATAATTATACATATATTGTCAATGCTAAAATCCAACACAAATTCAATATACATCAAAAACAACTTAATTTATATATCCACACTATCATACATATGGGTTCCCTACATGCCAAAGAAATGACCAACACCTTTTACACAAGTCTAGTGCTCCGGAAATAAAATACGAGCTTCAAACTCCAACGCCTTAACGAGATCGACAATCACCAACAGCTAATCTGAAAGGTTGGGAAAAGAGAGGGATGAGCTACCACACGCTCAGTGAATGGATGCAAGTGTCCCAATAATATATTATACTTCAAAATAATCAGTTAAAAAGTGTCTATGGAACAATTGTTGTAATATAAAGCAAAGCTTATAATAAAGAAGCCCTTTAAAACATTCAAGGATATAATAACATTTCTCTTTCGAAAAAAATGTGATGTCATAAAAATCTTCTCATGATTTCAAACTACATGATGTGTATGAATGCAACGGACACGCATGCCCGCTTTCCACGACACCTAGCCGCAGAGATTTCACTTTGGAAATCGGGCCACGTAGACATAGCCACCTAGACTGAGCCACCTAGACGATTTGATGCATGCACAATCAAAACTACTTCTTTCAAGTATACAGCATGCGACAATTTTCATAAATCCCATAATTTTCAATGCATACAATATATCCAAAATATCAACATATATGATGATAACATGCTCATATGGTTCATACAAGATAGATTTCATAATCATAAAATAACATGATGCTTTTCAAATAATATAGAGACATCCACTCACCTCCAGTCCACGCAATACAAACCGATGCACGTGCATAAACGCTATACACTCGCACGTGGATAACCTAGCATAACAATTATGCAATCAATAAATAAGAAAATCATTCAATCATGACAAACAACTGACAAACAACTTATAACAACACTCAGCCCAATAATCCCAAGAGCCCGTACCAAATAGACCTACAATCTGCAACTCACCTTAAAGGCCTAACAAAAATCCCAACTCCGAATAAAAATTAAAATGTTCATATCTCACAATGATCCGATAATCAATATCCATTTATTTCATAAGGCCCACATAATCAATCAATCATCGAATAAATATTTTGACAAATAATCCAATACAACTCCAACGATCCACTACGGCTCCACTACAACTCCAATGATCCAAATAACTCAATCCAATCAATTTACATCCAAATAACAATAATATTCAATTAATATTCATTGATCCCACTAAACCAAATTAATTGATTGTCCCAGTCTACAATAATAAAACATCATCTATTTAAAATCAATCAAACCCTAACCCTAATCCATCAACCTTCTTCCCCAAATAATCGATTGACACAATCATCTCCTAATCAAAAATAAATTGAAACACTAAACGATAAAAATCAATAGAGAAAGATTTATCACCTTGTAGTGCTCGACGGGTAGAGCTAGGTCATCACCACCCTTCATGCCTCATGAGAATTCTGATGCAAACCCTAACCCAAAACGTGTTATAAAAGTGGTTTTTATCAAATTACAAAACGACCCCTCAAGTATTCCGGGTTTATAACTAGGTACTTATCCGATTTACAGACAGATCCCTATCCAATTTACAAACAGATCCCTGAAGCCTATTAAAAGGTATTCTGGATTCGCAACCAGATCCCTGGGCCCAATAACTTAACACAAAATCCTAAAAACATAATTTTCTGAACTCTGAATCTCACCAAATTTCAACCAAAATATCTTGAGACTATAAAGATCTCTGAAAAAATACAAAATAAATATTTCAAGATTTATTTATAATTATCAAAATTATAAATCAAATTGGACCCATTTGGGTCAAATCTGAAAAATGAAATAATTAAATTTCAATTAAAATTTCCATTATATATTTAAAATAAATATATAAGGCTAAAAATACAGAGACGTTACAACATGAATGATTGGTTATGGAATGCGAATATTGTATTTTGCTTAGGCCTGTCAACGGGTCGGGTCCAGACCCGGACCCGACCCAGACCCGATTACACGTGTAATATACCCGACCCGATTTGGACCCGACCCGAGTTGGATCTGACCCGGCGGACCCGAACAAACAAACGGGTCGGGTCCGGGTCCACCCCGCCCCGACCCGTTGGACCCGACTGTTTTTTTTAATATATGTTCATATATTATAAGACCATTAGTATTAGTTGATACATAATTTTATTTCTTACTTAACTTATTTTTGTATCTACAAGTTCATAAATCATAATCATAACAAGCCTATAAATCGGTTTGTTTTGGACAATTAACTTATTAGCATTTGAATTTGTATGATTAATTAGTTTGTTGCATGATTTATGTTTATTATTTAGGTTAATATGTTAGTGTTTATTGTTTTGAATGTTGTTTAGGTTAATATTGTTTTACATGTTGTTTAGGTTAGTTATGTTTATTATTTAGGTTAATATGTTTTTTATGTTAGTGATTATTATTTTGGATGTTGTTTAATAATTCATTTACTTCTTTTGAATTGTATAAAATTATATTCAAACATAGTCTCATTAACAATAATGTTTTATTACAAAAAAATTCAAATAGAATGATAAGACAAACAAATACATGAGCTCTTCTCTCTTTATTTTATTTTATTTTATTTTATTTTTTTACTCAACCATCCAGGTCGGGTCGGACCCGGACCCGACCCGGGTCCGACGGGTCCGGGTCCAGGTCCACATTTCTCCCGACCCGTCAGGTCCTGGGTTGGACCCGGACCCGCCGGGTCCTGTCACGGGTCGGGTCCAGGTCCACCCTGACCCGACCCGGACCCGACCCTTTGATAGGCCTAATTTTGATGTGTCATGATTACTGCTATGGTTGTGTATTCTATATGTTTACATGTGAAATTTGTCATAATTGATTTGAAACTTGTAACAATGTGAATTTATTTTATCTAAATTTAGCTCGCTGAGCTTTCCGGCGACCATACTTCAACACCATCGCCCAAGTGGTTGCCGACCTTGGTTGGTACACATGTCAAACTCTCAGTCGACCATAATTCATCACCATCGCCAGAGGGAATACCGACCTCGGGGTGGGTTTACTCTTACTGCAACAATGCACAAAAACTGTTTTTTATTTTTTTAAAGGGGTGGGTTTCTTGCAAAGTGGGGTGCCGATATCGGCTCCTTAATTCAAAATACAACCAAACACAAATACACTTTATCCTTATTTATACTCACTTATGCTTGGATAAATATATACCCAAGAATAAATCATATTCCCATTCCAAACGGGGGCTAAAAGTTTAAAAAAAGGAAAAAGGGGGTATAAATGTAATAGTGAATTTAAGATTATTATACAATATAATAGGATATTTGAGATCAATAGAGTGGTCGGGACTATCAAAAGATAAAGAAGGGTCGTTACACTCAGTTCTTTTTATAATCTCAAATATAGTTTTAAATATGGGCGGAGCCATGTGTGGACTTGATCGGGCTATAGCCCGACCGAGATTTGTCAAAATCAATTTATTATTTTATCTTCAATTTAGTTTAGAAATGTTATAAAACTCATTTTTACTGTGAGTGGGCTATTAATCTCTTGCATATTTAGTAATTCTATGTATTGAAAAAGAGTTTGATAAAAAAAAATATAGATCCAGATTTGATAACAAGTGATTTTTATTATTTGAAACACTGTAGGGCTTAATTTTAATAGGAAATACTAGGGTGTCATGTGGATAGTCCAACAGACAGTCCGTAAAATTTTTAATTTTTTAAAATTAATAAACATCATTTAATTAAATATATATTTTAATAAAAAAATGTATATTATTTCATTTCTAATTTTCAACATATTTTTAACAAATGTTTTTTTTTTTATCGAGGTATATACTCACCTAAGGAGATATACATTACTCTGAATGGCTAATGAGATATGCAGGACTTCATTTGGCACGGCTAACCACATACTGCATGTAACAATGCTCAATTTAATAGTTTCATTTTATTATATATATTTTGTGTATATATATCAATTTTACTAGATATACAATGTTCATTATGAATATGAACTTGTTTAATTTATATACATTTTAAATTTTGTATTTTTTTTTAACATGGATTAAAAGTTTTACTAAATTTTAATTTAGCTCACCCTAAAATTAAATGCTGGCTCCGCCCCTGGTTTTAAATACCTCGTTAACATATAAACTCACTGTAACGAGGTATATACCTCGTTATAAAATTTTGATTTTTTCGTAAATGACATCGTCGTTAAATTCATTAGAGTGTGTCTGTGTGTGTCTATATATATATATATATATATATATATAATGTACATATATATAATAAAAATATATATTATTAGATGATGTACATGATATTTAAAAAAAAATAAAAACATGTAGCCCTCGTTTGATTAGATAATAGAGTTTGAAATAAGTGAAAATCAGTTGGAATACTATCAAAATGCGTGTTTAAATGATTAAAATAAATGAGAATCCATATGTATTAACTAATATAAAATGTTATATAAATTCTAACCTTAATTCTTCTCTATCAATTAAACGGGAGCGTAAGTAAAGGGTGTGTTTGTAACTCTAATAAAAACTAAGTCTGTCAATTATCCAAAAAAATATCCGTATCTGATCCGAATCCGTATCTGAAAATACAGAAAATATTCGATATCCGAAAATCCGTATCCGTATCCGAACCAAATAATCCGTATTCAAAAATTTTCAGATTGGATCGGATATAGCATATATCCGATCCGAATAATATCCGTATCCGAACTGTTATTTTATTTATATATGTGAGAATTAGTTTCAACCCTTAGATGAAAATCCAATGGCTCATGATCTACGACAAATCACAAACCTATTTAACCATGTTGGATGCTTGTTTAACTATATTAGGATTTGTGTTTTTATGTCTTTGATGAATACCTATTTAACAATGTTAGTACTTAAGGTTTTATAATTTTTTTATATTTTAATCTGATTCGGATATTTCGAATATCATCCGAATCCGTATCCGGATTTTTGGATCGGATACGGATATGAGTTTTTGAATATCCGTCAGATATCAGATACATATATTTTTTCGGATATCCAATTCAGATACGAATCGAATAGGTACGTATATGGATCTATCCGATCCGTATCCGTCAGATGAACAAGTCTAATAAAAATAAGACTTCGGAGACTGAAACATTTTCCAAAGATAAGTGGGGAGTATGATCGCTTGTTTGAAAACGGTCTGATCCACAGCAAAGTGAAGAGACAACGTCACTCGGAAACGAATGAACGCGAACGCCTCGCTCATCCCCAATGAGCCGACCCCACATCACCCACCACCACCCGCTACATGCAGTCCACCACGTGGGGACCCCACCCAGTGTCACCCCCCTCCTCGGGAACACAAGCATCCCCCCAACAGAGTGTCTTCAATCACTCACATCATCATCATCGAATGCCGAGCACGCAATTCCCCCTTCTTATCCCCCCCAACTTTTCAAATCCCTAACAAAAACAAAATTAAACAATATGCAACGCAACAACGAGAGCGGCCTCCGCTCATACTACACTGCGAACGGCATGTTCGGATCCCCTCCTTCGTCTCCTCACGAGGCCTCCAACAACCCGCCGCCGCCCGTCCTCTTCTCCCACTCCCTCGGCGGCGGCGCAGCCCCGCCGTCCGCCGCCGTGGCTGCTCCTTTGGCGGAGCCGGTGAAGAGGAAGCGCGGGAGACCGAGGAAGTACGGGGCGGGAACGGCGTCGCCGTCGTCGGCGTCCGTGATGAAGCCCCTCGCGTCGCCTAGGCAGCCGCCGGTGCAGTCTCCGACGGGTTCTTCGGCGTCTTCGAAGAGGAAGGAGGCCTCGAAGAAGGCGCAGATGTCCGGTCTCGGTAAGTGAATCGGTTGATCTGATTGAATGTGAGCACACGAAACATGAAACGTATCGTATGATTATAGATTTTTGTGAGGGAATTGTCAATATGTGTGTAGAACTGTTAGTTTTACTATGTAATGAAAAATTAATGAATGTGTGTTTAGATATGTCTGCACTATAAGCTTCCATTTTTAATTGTGTCTGAGTACGCACATGATCACATTTTTATTATAAACTAAACAATGAATAAATGTTTATAAATATGTCCGCATTGTATGCCTAATTTTTTAAGCCACTTTATCGTGTACATCCATTTTTAATTGTGTTATCAACTTATCATAGTTTAAATTCTGAGTTCTTTTGCCAGATAAGGTTCATTAATTTGTTGAATTGCAAACTCCAATTTAACTTGACATAAGAACCCCTCACAACGAGTTGGGAGGCATCCTACCAAAAAAATAATTATAATAAAGAAAGCATCAGGCATCCATTCTTTGTGGGCTTATGTCCATATGAAGTGTTTGGAAGTTATCTGAATATTAATTTTTCTACTTTTGAACTTAGGAAAAGTAGGTGGCTACATTCAACTTTTTCTCTTGTTTTTTCCATGCAGGAAATGCAGGGCAGGGGTTCACGCCACATGTTATAACAATAGCACCTGGAGAAGTGTGTGCCCGTCGTTTCTTTTGACACTTTAAATGGGTCTTTTTTATTTACAGTTTTAAATTACATTTGATCATACTTTTAAATTGGTTATTGCAGAAAATGTGTTTGGATTGTTGTCTGGTACTCAATGCTTTTGTATTTGATCATTTTTCATCATGCAGGTCATTTTTTTATTTTTTTTTGAGAAATAGATTGGCCATTTACTAGTTTAATTAATAAGCAGTACATAGCCACACGGCACCAAAGGAAAAATAGGAAGAAAATAGAGATTGTTCATCACGAAGATTGAATGATAGGAAAATTTAATTGAGGGAGAAATTATCATTAACAGAAGGCTGTTTACAGATCTTCCTTTTCTATATTTAAATTTTATTTGTTTATTACGTATGTGATTTACTAATGGGTTTTGGAAGATGACGAAGAAAATTTTGATATTGTGATTCTAAATTGTGTCATCACCAACACTTATGCTGAATAGTCCAAAATGGAAATCATTAACCATTTCAATGACTTGGGGCTGTTTTCTTTTTGTAACTTATAACACCAAAATATCTATCATGGACAATCCTTATCACCTTGACAATGGTTATTGTTTAAAGAATATTGGCCAATTATTTGATTGTGCCATATCATATTATTGTTTTTGAACACACAAGTGCGTGTGCCCTGTCCCACCTAGATCGCATGTACGGATTTAATTTATAATGAGGGAAGTCTTTGTTTTCACTCCAAATCTTATTGGGCTTGGACCTGTAGCTCAGTGGATGATAACAAGAGATCTTGAGTTCGAGTCCTAGCATTTTTCCTTTTCCACTAGTCACTTCAGAAATATATTCAAATATTTCATCTATCTTCATGATGGATGGTAATTTTTAACTTCTTCCCCATGAACAATACACATAATTTAAATTTAAATGCGCATGAACATAGTTTAAATTTTATTGGTTATTGTTTTTGTAGTTTCTTTGTTTATGACCACTATTTTAAATATTTCATTTTGAAGAATTTTGAAGAATTATGCCAATGCCATCAATGGGATTCTTTTCCATCCATTTACAAAGTGTCAAGTAGCTAATTGTATCATCAAATCTGAAACCTGGTCTGTGATATGATAGGGTCAATTTGGTATTGGCATGCTCAGTACTCTTCTAATTGCAAGATGCTACAATGCATGTTTCAGTTACCTATATTTTATCTACACTGAACTTATTTACAGCTTATAAGCTCAAAAAATTGCTTAACTGTTAGAAGTAACACAAACAACTGATCTTCATACGACTTTTTCTTTTAAAAAAATTATTTTTCCAATGAAATATACAAAGTAAACACAGAACTAATCAAGTTGAAATCCTCAAAGCAAAATGTGTTGCTGAAAAAAAATCTGAAATATAATGGATCATTTTCTTCTTTAAATCAAAATGGTTTAATGTGATTTAGTGTATCATCTTTATGCAGTTGTCCACTGTGAACCAATTCTTCCATCAAGAACCTCTATTAGTGTCCCATACAGAATATTTCAGATTTGTCTTTTTAATTTATTTTATTCCGCTATTTAGAAAATTTGAATAGTCATACGACTCTAAATTCTTTTTTTTTTACATATTTTTGTTG
Organism: Acorus gramineus; assembly: GCA_030737835.1. Lineage (NCBI taxonomy): Eukaryota > Viridiplantae > Streptophyta > Magnoliopsida > Acorales > Acoraceae > Acorus > Acorus gramineus. The sequence goes on from JAUJYN010000015.1 coordinate 1,620,480, forward strand.
ACTTACTCTCTGTTCCTGTAAGTGCCCGATTTTTTCTCACATGTATTTATGATCCCTAATATTTCATTTTACATTGCCATATGTCAACAATTTGTGATTTATCTCTTTTTGCATAGAGTCTGGTGAAGATATGATAGTTTGGGATGAATGGAATTTATCCAGGTTTATGAAGGTAAAATACAATAATCAGACATAATCCTTAGTAAAGGTAAGTATTTCCCCTTAATATATGGATTTGGGTAGCTCAGCACCTCATAACATATTGATATGTATATCGTGAGACTGATAAGAGTGAGAATGGAGATAGAATGACTTATGTAGATATTATCTCATTGCTCTTTTTCTTGTTCTTTATTTCATTCTATTTGAACTTTCATATCATTTCTCTCAAAACATTAGGATACGGGCGTGGACCATAGCTCAATGGTTGACAACATATTTTGCAACGATGATGTCTTAGGCTCAAGTCTTTCCACTAACCAACCAAAAAGGGATTTTACTTCATTGACCCTTTATTAAACGTGCTTTTTCTCTCTTCATGGATGAGTCAAGGGTAGATAGAGTGTTCCTTCTATATTCCATGAGTGTAAACTACACTACCATAAAGTCTACTTTTCACCTATCAGTTGGTCACAGCCAAAGCCATGGAGGCACCTCTCTTGATTATTTATTGTCTTCACCAATACATGAAGGGACGACTAAGGATGGGAGATGGCTGTTACAATGTAATATTAAATTTTGATGGATCATATTTAAATCTCCATTAAAATGTAATCTTAAATTTTGATGATCGTATTTAATCTATAAAGTCAACCTTAGTTATGGGATATGGTTGGGTTGAGTTGAGTGAGAATTTATTCTATTTTGCTTGCTCAATTTCTTCCGCTATCATGTTAATGATGTTCAGCAGTTTTGTTGTTATTTCAATAATTTGGATTTTCAGAAGCTTGGACCCATAGCTCAGTGCTTGACAAGAGATTTTGCAACTAAGATGTCATGGGTTCAAGTTCCAACATTTATCTACCAAAAAAAAGGATTTTCCATTTCTACCCTCCTTTTCAGTGTACTAAAATCATATGCTATGCAGATATGCATTATGAGTTACTTGATTTTGTCTGTTATGCTTGATACTCCTTTTTTTGTGGTTATCACGATTCTATATTTTCTTGCAAGTTAAATGGGTACTCCTACTAGTCAAGTTTAAGACCGTTATTCTTGGCATAATGTTATAAGAATATGAGCTACTTTTTTTTTTTCTCTGCCAGCTAACAGATGTGGTTATTAGTCCCATGCAAGGTGCATAATGCAGTTGCTTTATTTTTTATGTAAATCACTTTAATGTTTATGTATTTTTTCAAAATAGGATGTGGCCCTGAATATTATGTCATTCATGCAACAACGAAAGCGTGCTGTTTGTATCATAACAGCATGTGGATCAATTTCTAATGCATGTATTCGCCAGCAAGCCATGCTCAGTGGCAACACGACCTATGAGGTGAACGAGCTTGAATTTTCTTTTGTTCTTTGTACTACTTGTGGAGTTGAAATGATAAGTATTTCAGATGAGTATGCTTTTAAATGCACTCTATTTGTTATATAATTGTAAAATTTAGTTTTCTATGCTTCCTGTAACCATGAAGAGCTACCTTCTTATATGCTTGCCTATGAAATTTTCTTTTTCTCGTCCTTGTATTTGTCTTTTTAGTAGATGCATTTTTTCACCAAATTTTCATGTGATTGAACTGATCTCTCACTGGCCATTAAATGTCTTATGCATGTTTAAGCAGGTATATTGGCAAGTTTTGATAGATATTTGAGCAACTGGATCATGTGTCATAGATGGTCGTAGATTTTTTTATTTTAAATCAAGATAGCAGCTATGTTACTGTATAAAGCCCCTCAAACAAAGAAGATGTGGGATCTCTGAAATGAAACATCAATAAGAAGAAAGAAAGAAAATAAGAGGTTCTTATAAAAAAGGAACCCTGTTGTAAAAACTGCAAAGTAATTACCTCCTGCTCCAATTTGCACTCATATTAGAAACAACCAACTCTTCACCAAGAAGCACCCCCGTTTCCATAACGAATTTGTAATAATCACCCATATGCTGTGCTTCCTTTGGAAGAGAAAGCTCAAACATGTCCCTCAACATATCGCCCGAGGAATGAAAACTTGGAATTTTGCCTTGTTACTTTGATCGTCTCTTTACCTCCTTTATTGAAACCAATCCATGTGCTTCAAGGTTTGTAAAGCTGCAATTCGTCCCGATAGCCATTCCCACTCTTATCCTACTGCATGAGGACATCCATAGAACAAGTGATCCCGAATCTCGTTCTCTGCTCCACAAATGTCACAAGTTAATTCCCTATCATGGGCTGACTTTGAACGTTCTCTTAGGTAAGCATTTTATCTTCATAAGTCTTTGGGTTCAGTGGGGATGATGTTGATGGTTAGAGTCAAGTAGTCATCAGTTGTAGTTCACATGGTCCGTGGGGCCAATGGCTACTTGATTATGTTCCTCTCCATCTCAAGAATAGGAATGTATTATTCCTGAGGTTTCTGACATTCCTTGCTAGCCGAAGAATAGTTACTTTTTGGCCATCCTGGCTACTTGATTATGTTCCCCTCCATCTCAAGAATAGGAATGTATTATTCCTGAGGTTTCTGACATTCCTTGCTAGCCGAAGAATAGTTACTTTTTGGCCTTCCTGATGCTTAGAGTCACTCATGTTGTCTTCTCATTCAGTCGAGTGCTATATCAATCGATGGCAACATCCTCTAAGGTTGGGGAGCGTTCATCTTCAAATTTCATCCTCTGAGTTTGCGGGATTCATGAAAGGGCACATTGCATTTCATGTTGAAGACATTTGCAGTCTTGATTGAAAGGTTAAGTGAAGATGGTAGGCAGTACTGTTGATGCGCTCAATGATTTTGAGGGATCTATGCTTTCCCTTGCATAGTTTGTCTTGTATATTGAAGATATGCCATCATCAGACATTAATTGGCTCCTTTGTTTATTTCTCGGTGGCTTGTTCAAGGTTTTTTTTTCACAATTTCGTGGATGTGTTGCAGATGATTCATGAGTTCTTCCAACTTTATACGAGATTTTTTGGGCACGATCATGAGAAGCATATGCATCTTGCGCGCATTTTCACCACACGACCTGGAACGGGCTGAAAGCAGTGGATCTTTTGACTGAACCTCATGATAAACTTGGAAATAGAACTTGTGATGCAGATTAAGTCTTGATGATTGTTTTTTATTTCATTATTTTGTTTTGTGTGTGTTAGAAAATTAGTTGATCAAGTTATTTTTTTTTCAGATTTAATCTACCAATTTTATAAATATTTTAATAGGATTGTGATGATTAAAAAAATTCCATTGAATGGATAAAAGATGCAGATTACCATTTTGAACCATCAGTCTACTGGAAGCTTGACCATCCTGTTCGTCACCTAGGGGATGGTGGGGTTGGGGGTGCTAGAAATGGGTATCTAGCAAGAGTTGCTTGTAGTATTAAGAGGTTGAATCTGGGATCACTATCTTGTGCAATCTAGAGAATAGAAATTTTAGATTATGATTTGTCCTAGCTGCACTCTTTCTCATAATGCCAAGTTTGACTTCAATTTTTTTTTTTTTTTCGTAGTAAGCAAGTTTGTCTTCATGTTTTGCTAATTAACAATAGAATTAATAGAATACAAATTCATAATCAAATCGGACCAATTCTATTTAAATGTGAGTCTTAAAAAAATATGCAAACTTTTTTCTTTAGTTGGTGATTAATATTTCTCCTTTTTTGTTCACCGGTTCGATATTCTTGTCATTATTTTATTGCAATCTCTTTCAGGGCCATTATGAGATTCTCTCTCTATCTGGGTCTTACTTGCCTTCTGAAACTGCTGGGGCATTTTCAAGAACTGGAGGATTAAGCATATGCTTGTCTGGAGCAGATGGTGATATTGTTGGGGGTGGGGTGGGTGGACCTATCGTGGCAGCAGGTCCTGTACAGGTACTTTGGACAACATAGTTGAGACATAAATAAACAAAAAGCAATGCTAAAGAAACAGGGAGCCAACACATGTCTCCAAAATATTTTGATTTGTTCCATCTCATCCCTCAATCATTTGAAAGTGGAGCATATCAATGATGGTTGTGATGGAAACTATATTTCACTTGTTTTTTTCTCCTGTTTGACATTTTTAATGAATAAAAATATTCTCTTTCAAACTTGGGGGAATTTTTAAATTAGCTGCTGCAATGCAGGTAATTGCTGGTTCTTTTGTGATTGATAGTGATAAGGATTCTAATGCTGGATCAGTAGCCGAGCCTAAATTATCAGCACCATCCATAGCTAGGCCATCTGTTTTTTCGCCGCCTCACTTTAGATCCACTGTAGATTCTACTGCAAGATTCTTTTCCAACAGAAGTGATGATCACTTAGCAGGAGGTGCAACCAATTTCATGCTACAATCTTGCGCAACAAATGTAATGCCCTCACGGTCAACTGATTGGACGGGTGCGTTGATATATTATGTTCTAAGCTACATAGTAATGATATTCATATTTCTTCTAGTTTGGCTGTTTTACGTGACTGGGTATGGTTAAATATTTAGTTTGTTAGACCTTATTTTATGTTACTTGTGCACATTCTCATTTTATATCCCCTCTACCTAATGCAGTCATCTGTTGCACAATTCACTTCAGGTGAAAATTTGGAATGTCAACATTCATATGACTTGAATATCTGCTGTGTGGGCTGTTTCCAATTGTTTTACAAACTCAGGCCTGAGGGCATTCTTTAAACCAAAATGTTTCATTAAGTTTGTGGTGTGAACTCTGCATAGATGCTTGGTAGAGTAACATAATTTTGACCATATCTAAATTTGTTTTTATGTTTTTGTTCTTGCCCCTTCAATGTATTAGGAATAAGAGGCGGTGGGCATGGTGGATTACATTCCCCCATCGATGACGATGACGAACACATCCATGATTAGATGAAGCATTTTGGTACAAGATCCTGGTGTTCCCCAGCCTATTCCACTTTTCTCTAGTGAGAACAGCCAATGAAAGAATTTTCCTTCTCAGAGAAGTGGATGTACATATCTTCATATAAGAAAAGTATACAAGTTAGAACTCCATACAGGTTCCTTCCCCACTTGCTTCTGAGAGGGTGTTGCTCTGAATGCTGTTTTATATTTTTCACTATTTATGTAGGATGGGTGGCTGCATGCATGGTGCACGTCATTTGCAGTTAGTTTTTTTTTTTTAATTTTTTTTTCCACTCTAATGTTGATGCACAGATTTCAGCTAAGAGGCACCTTGTGGTAAATATTGGTTTTCCAAAGGCAGTAATTGCAATCCATCAATATAATAATATGGATCTTCTGATGAAATTTTACAGGGTTTGTTTGGTGAATTTTATTTGTCTAGATAACTGTTTGTAAAGTTTATTGTGCAGGGAGTAAAGTATAATTGTTGGCACTCATCTTGCCTTTTTATGCACAAATTCTTCATTTTTATCATGTTTATTTAGGGTTGAAAATCTAGAGCTCCCATGGAATGCAAATAAATATGTATTGTGACTGGATGCTTTGTTATGCAATCATGAAAAAGAATGGTGAAATTGCAGAAATTATGACTTGATGCAGAAGGCTGATAATAGGTTGGATTTAGATTCTAAAGTCTGACATGGCATTTGATTATTGTTTGGGTGGCTTGGTTGTGCTTTACATAAAGCTGAACAACTTAAATGCTACCGTATGTGGTTTCTTGCAATCAGAGCTAATACAATTCCATGCATTCATTTTGACTATGGTTCATGAGAATGTCGTTCTGTATGTAATTTCTAGTGTGTTATGATTGATCACAGTGCTGTGTGAAGATAATAACCATCTCCACAGGTGACTGCTCTCGTTTCTGCAGATCACCAATCCTTGAGGATGCCTTTACATCGAAACAAGGTTATGATATGGGGTGTTATTATACTCAAGGTTTTTTTTACAGTCTAAAATGTAGTCTTATATATCTTTTTAGAAAGGGTTAAAGACATCTAAGTCCCTACAAAAAACCTGAGAAAATCCATATAAGTTCTTACTAAAATTGGGACAGATGTACGAGTCCCTGAAAACTCAAAAACTCAATTATCATCCATGAGTTAAATTTTCATTCAAATGTAACGGAATATTCCATCACATATAATTGTATAGATATTGAAGTTCTTATAAACAATCATAAAGATAAATTAGTTCTTGCAAAAGATAAAATTGCCCCTAAAAGACTTTTACATTAAATTGTATACACATTGTAGTCCCTATAAATAATTATAAAGATAAATTAGTCTCCGCAAAAGATAAAATTTTCCTTGAAAGACTTTTACATGTAATTGAATAGACATTACAGTCCTTATAAATAATCGTAAAGACAAATTGGTCCCTCTAAAAGACAAAAATACCCTTGAAGGATTTTTACATTTAATTGTGCAGACATTGCAATTTAAAAATTAAATACCCTCTAAAATACTGCAATTTCTACACAATTAAATGTAAAAATTCTTCAGGGGCATTTTTGTCTTTTACATGTACCAATTTGTCTTTACGATTATTTATAAGGACTGTAATGTCTATCCAATTAAATGTAAAAATCTTTCAGGGGCAATTTTGTCTTTTGCAAGGACTAATTTGTCTTTATGATTGTTTACAGGGACTGCAATGTGTACACAATTTAATGTAAAAGTTTTTCAAGGGTAATTTTGTCTTTTGCAGGGACTAATTTGTCTTTATGACTGTTTATAAGGACTTCAATGTCAACACAATTATATGTGACAGAATATTCTGAGAATATTCCGTTAAGTTTGGATGGAAATTTAACTCAGGGATGATAATTGAGTTTTTTTAAGTTTTCAGGGACTCGTCTGTCCTAATTTTAGGAGGGACTTATATGAGTTTTTTCATGTTTGTAGGGACTTAGATGTCTTTAACCCTTTTAGAAATCCAGTGAAACATATACATCATGAGATGTATACACTTTGTTAAATATTTTTTCTTATACTTACTAAAAATATATTCATTTAACTCGAAATAAAGTAATATACATTTTTTTTTATTAAAGTATATAATTTATTAGATGATGTTTACTATCTTTAATAAAATGTAATCATGAATGGAATGAGTTTTGAACTATAAGAATGATTCAATATAATATTTTTCTTATATCATGAGGCGTCAGAATCTATTGGGAACATATGTTGAGCTTTTTTGGATATGCTTTTGTGGAGGGTAAGGATTGAGGAGTGAGTTTTTTTGCGGTGTTTTGTAGGTGGGTTCTTCTGGTACTCTCTGGTTTGATGGCTCATCGAACCAAGTGGGTTGCTATAGGCAAGTAGGTTTTTGAACCCTTGTAATTTTTTTCTCTTCTACTCATGTCGTCTTCTCTGTTCCCTCTTATCTAGTTCAAAGTTGTTCTACAAATCTATAAATAAAGCAGTAACAATATTTATATTTTTCTTAAAAAAAAAAAATTTAGATAGGCTACATGTGCATCGAGCGGGGTCAACGGCGGGCCATGGCTGTCTCCCCCTGCAAGCTCATCCGGAGTTAACTCTACTCGGCCTAGTGGTGGTGGAATAGGATGGAAATTCAGTGGTTCTTGCTGGGTACTGATGCGAAGGAAGTAATTAAGCTGTTAAACAGTCACTGGTTGGGTCGCCACACCCCACACCTTCACCGTTATTGGTTACATGGGATGGAGTCGGGGTAACGAGCAAAATGTTATACTGAGTTTGGTTCAGTTTTTTGGAAATTCAAATTGAACTAAATCATTATTACATGTAACCTGAAAATCGAATTGACCCGAAAACCGCATAAAAAATTCAAAATCGAATCGAATCGAACTGTTAGAGATATATATATGCAAAAAAACCATTAAAAAATATTGAGATGGGGTGTATATAGATATGATATTATCCAATTTATATATGCACATGTATATGGATAGATTTTTTTATTTCATCCTTGTTTCATTATAAAAGTAATAAAAATATGGTTTTTTATAATATTCTTTTTTTCATCTAAAATCAAATATCATAAATAACTAAAAAACTTAAATATTTCCGGTTATTATAACATGCAGATTTTCCTTTCCTTTCCCGCCAAATGACATCCAAAAGTTCCTTTCCTGACCTTAATCAAGAAACAATACCAAAACCTCCAAAATCCACCACCTCTTAAAAAACTGTCAATCCCCCCTAGTCAAGCAAAGCAAAGCATTCTCTGTCTCCCAGGTATCTCATTCTCTCTCTCTCACTCTCTTCCCCTCTCTTCCCCTTTCTCTGTTTCCATATAAGTGTTTTCTTTCAATCTTAAGAAAACCAATCAAATCCTCCCAACAGACCAACAAACAAACTTTTATTTCAATGGCGTCAGAAATTGCTGCAACCGCCACCACCTCCGAACAAAACCAGGTACATTGGTCCAAGTATTCCAAAAAGGTTGTATTAAACACCATAGTGGGGAGGGAGGACAGAGGGTTGGGACTGGTAGGAGATCAAATCATTGTGGGTGGTTGGGTCAAGTCGTTCAAAGAACGGCGGTCCCCTGTAAGGTCCAAGTCTCTACCGGCAATGGTGGTGGGGCCCGAGCCAAAAGGGGATGTGTCGTGTTCGGAGGTTCTGATGTCCCGCATTCCCCTTCTCTGTAGCATAGCGAGGATCATTTTCGGAGGCGGCGGCAGCGGAGGTGGTGGGGGGCGTCCCGTTGAGGTGGCGGTGCCAGATCCCGCGCCGAGTGTTGTTTATTTGTTGGTGAATGATGGTTCTTGTGTTTCGAGTCTTCAGGTAAGTATCAACTGTCCTATGGAAATACATATTTATTCTTTGACTATGTAAATGTTTTTTGAAATTTATACGCTGAATATTATAGCTTTTAACTTAAAAATAAGTGGTTGTTGTATGTTTATTTAAATTTTTTAGAACGTATTTAAACTAAAAACAACTTTGAAAAGTCGAAATCTGTAAGCTGGGTAAAGAGTGCTTTTGAGATTATAGCTTTTGGTATTCTTTAAATAATCTTCATTTTGGATACAAATGCCTTTCATTTTTTTAACTAATGACAAATGTCTCCTTTCCTACACTTTAAAGGGGTATTTTTTACAATTACACAGAAAAATGTTGTTTTAAAGCTTATTCTAACAAACATCCACTATTGTTTAGGCTTTTTAATAACTATAACATACATGTCTATTGTTATTATAAAAAGTTAAAATTCATAATCTATAAGCTAAAATCTATAATTTGTAAACTAAAACTGCAACAAACATGGCCAAGTTCACGATGATAAGACAATATGGTAGACTGGAAGAATAAGAAAATTAGGCAAGTTTGATATTTAGAGTGATAAACATACTGCAGCCATCTCGTCATATCTATTTCCAGCTTTCCATTCGAGTATGGGCATAAGGATTCATACTCCTCCTTAGAGCTCTGTTACACTCATCCAGATAAACATAGCCTTTGTATGAAATTTATGGCCATTTAATTGCTTCCTATAAAGAGGCCATAGTAGTTGCAAATTCATAAAATTAAACTGCTGCATTGTCATGATTGACTTACAGGTTGTTATAGACTCCTCCGTGTCTCTTGTCAATCAATTTATGGTCATTGGAACTTCAGTTTTACTTGAAGGCCTTCTAAAAGAGCCATCAGTGCCTGGAAAACATGTTATAGAGCTTAAAGTTGAGAAAGTACTACATGTTGGGACTGTGGACCTTAATAAGTACCCATTAACAAAGACAATATATCCTGTTGATTTTCTCAGAGTTTATTCACATTTCCGACCCCGGACCACTACGGTAAGCTGGTGATCTGATGTCCTTACAATTTTCTTGTTGATATTTCTTGACCTTTGGATTTATTACTGTGCCATACAAATTCTTTACGCTTACTTCAATTTCTTAACATCTAATAAGAAAGTATGGAAGTCCATGTTTTCTGAATGTACTTAACGTTTACAATGTATTTTGGTTTTATTGATATCTGCAGATGGCATCTGTCACCAGAATCCGCAGTGCCCTGGGTTACTCTACTCACATCTTCTGCCAGAATAATGGGTTCTTCAATGTTCATATGCCTATTCTAACAAGTACTGACTCAAGGGGTCATAGTGAGATGTTTCAAGTTACAACACTTCTTGGAAAAGCGGAGATGAACACTAAGGATGACAGTGGAGAACTTGATAGCATCAATGCTGCAATTAAGGAGAAAAGAAGTAGAATTGAACAACTTAAGAGGAATGAAAGTGATAAAGAAGCTCTCCTTGCTGCGCTACGAGATCTCCAAAAAGCCAATGAACTTGTTTTGCAAATTGAACAACAGAAATCTAAGTCTTTACCTTCCTTGAAGGATGAAAAAGTGGATTTCTCTAAAGATTATTTTTCTCGTCAAGCGAATCTGACAAATTCTTCTGTGCTTCACCTTGAGAGCTATGCATGTGCTCTCAGTAGTGTTTATGCATTTGGACCGGTGTTTCAAGCAGAAAAAACCAGGCATCTCGCTGAATCTTGGATGGTTGAACTTGAACTTGCATTCGCAGATATGGAGGTATATATAAGTTTATTTATGCTTTTTTTTTGCACATTGATTCTTCATTTATAAATGTTCTGGTTTTGATTTCTGTTTAGTTAACTGTTTGTGGCGTAATCAGTATTTTTTTTTTTTTTTTTTTGCATTATATGTGATCAACGTGCTCTGGCTGTATCTATTTTTTTTTAAAAGGTAAAAGTTGAGGATAGATTAACTTGTTCAACTCTTTTGATTTATGTGAACTTTCTACATCATACGCCAACGTAAATTTAAGTTCAACTTTTCCTCTGCACGTGTTAGATTATATCCATTGAAAATTTTCAGTCTTTATGCTTTCATGCTTTTGCATTATTCTTCAATTTGGTCATATAACAGAAAAGTTAAACTCTAGAGTTGATACAGTAATTAAGCATGTGTGTTAGACTTGTGTGTGCAATTTTCATTGGATTCTCCTTATTCAGTGATGATGTTCTTTGCAATGACAAACATATTTTCTTGGGTCTTAGGTGCCATGTTTCCCCTTATCCATGGTTTGTAGTTAACCCAGAAGGTCTTTTATAGTAAAGACCTCCTTATTATAAAATTTTCATTGGGTTCTCCTTATTCAGTGATGATGTTCTCCCTTATTCCGTATCTGGACTGTTTGACAAGACTTTAAAGTCAACATCATTTTGTCCAGGATGTATTAAAGTGTGCAGTAGATTATCTGAAATTTCTGTGCCAGCGGATTTTAGAGAGTAACTCTGATGACCTCAAGTTCTTGTCAAAAAGAAAAGAAAAGACATGTATTGATAGTCTTCAGTTAATCAAATCAAGCACTTTTGAAAAGATCACCTACACAGATGCAGTGGAGTTGCTGAAGAAGGTAATGCTACACCATTACCATACATTCTCCATAAGGTATTGATTTTGTATTCCGTTATCTGAATATATATATGTTGGTGTTACAGGTCACAGATAAAACTTTTAAAACTAAGATTGAGTGGGGCATGAGTCTAGATGAGGAACATGAAAGGTATGCTGTATGCACAGGGATTGGGTTGTTTGTCTAGACTGATAATATGGTGTTTCCATGTTCCTTCACATTTGTTGTCCATGTTTGGATGCATATTTCTCATTTTACAAGTGTGCTTATCATATTCTAACTATGACATTTCTGTGTTGTTTTTTTTATATATACATTAGTCATTTGGCTGAGGCAATCTTCAAACAGCCAGTCATTGTATATGACTTCCCAAAAGAAGTTAAGCCTTTCTATATGCGTCTTAATGATGATGGAAGAACAGTCTCAGCTTTTGACATAGTTGTACCTAAAGTAAGTCTAGTCTTAAATTCTTCTATACATGTATACGCCCATGAAATTTGAGCATCTTGGAATGATGAAGATTCTCAAATTCATGCAAGGCTCTTGATGTTGTGTTGATGATACAATCCTGAAATGTCTTTTTAGGTTGGGGTATTAATCCTAGGAGGCCAAAGGGAGGAACAGTTCGAATCAATTAACAAAAGGTATAATCTCAGTATATTGGCACACCCAAACCAAATTCCATTGACAACATAGAGCATGTTTTCAACTTATAAACTCAAAACAAGGCTGCTTCTTCTTCTTTTGTAATGTAAATGACAGTGCATGGCATTTCTGGTGATGTAATAGTGGTGTGTTTGTTTGTAGGATCGAAGAACATGGTCTACCTCGAGAGCAGTATGAGTGGTACCTGGATCTTAGAAGACATGGAACCGTCAAGCATTCAGGATTCAGTCTCCAATTTGAGCACATGGTTATGCTGGCCACTGGTGTAGAAAATATTAGAGATGTAATCCCATATCCGAGAACCCCTGGTAAACTGAGTTATTAGGTGTACTCAACTGGGAAAGAAAGGATGTGATTCTTCTAAAACCATGTACATAATAAGTTGTCTGATAGTTTCAGACTATATATGAGTGTGGTTTGATCAAATTAATACATAAATAAATAAAAGCATGGCCAATAGAGCAATCGTTTTTTTTATGGGTAAAAAAGTGGAATATATACCTAGACTTGATGGGTGTAAATTCTCTTGTCAATCATTGAGCTATTGGTCCTACAATAATAAATTTCAAATGCATGAGTATGATGTTCTCATCCTTTGGTTTTTGAATTGTTTGTGAGATTTCCTACCAAACATGCCTTGATTTCTATGTAGATCATAATAAAAAAAAGTTAAAAATTGAAGGTTTTGTTGCTTTGTTTACATGGAGTTGCTCCAAAAATGAGACATTACAATGAAGCATTGATCAATGCACCAAAGCATTCCATCTGAGTACATGTGCTCATTTATAAATAGGATAAGGCCCTTTGAGTATAGATATGAAATAAGTCTCAGTAAAGAAGAAAGTCTAGGTAAGATATGGAATAAACCTAGAATAAAAAAAATTGTAATATTTCTCTCTCTGATATTGATTTTCAGAGTACATGTGCTTATTTGTAAGTGCATAAAAGATAAGTTTGGAGTATGCCCTGTTAAAAAATTGTTGAGCAGACACCTAGCAAAAAATTAAAGTAAAAAAAGAGAAGTTTCTAGTCCTTTTAAAACAAAAGTTCAGCATACTAATACATGGTCAATTAATTTCAAAGAATAACAAAGATATTAATAGTACAATTACCAGCTTGCCTTGCAACAATGCTTCACAAGTTCTTGAGAACTAAATTCCAAACCCAATACCAAGAAAAGTTGCAATGGAGATCCCAAAGATGCCAGCAAGTATCCCCCGAACGATTAAAGAACTCCATCCCTCGGCTGTGGCCATTCCACATGCCGTCGTCGGGCCTCCAATGTTAGCATTTGAAGCCAGCAGCAACAGCTTCTGATCAAAGCCAAGTAGTTTTCCTATCCCAAGCATTACCGCAAGATGGACAGTTACCTGAATCAAAGCAAATGTGAAGACACCGGGTGCGGTGTTGATGATGTTCCAAATGCTTCCATTCACTCCCACCACAGCGAAGAATTTCTGTTTTGCCATGTTCCAAATCCCCGATCACACCATTAATGATGTGGTTTTCGTTAGAAAACATAACAGGTAACAAAAAATTAACTTTGATGTGCTAGATTCCAAGTAATGCTCATGATTAACTCAGTTTTATGTCTCCACGAGGATGTCAAATTGCAATTATAAGAGAACAATAATGTTTATGAATTACCATACATATATATCCCCATAAAAATGCCAAGTTGATTTAATATGAGAGGAACTTAAAGATATTATAGCAAGAGCTGCACAACAACTATGCTAAAAATTTCTTTTGAATTTTTTTTTTTTTAATTTTAAGATAGTCATTTGATCACAAGCAAGAAAAGAATAGCCTATAAATGATAAATCACTTTTCATAATAAGAAAACAATATAACCTGCATCAGAATCAATGCCATGTACTCTCCAGCAGGTGCTAGGCCACTAAATTGTACCGGAAAGAGGGTTGCCAGGACAACCACTACTGCTGTTATGATTGGAAGGTTTCCACCTCGAATCCTCAATGATTTCGCGATGGAAGTGGATACTTTGCAAATAGCAAATGATATAGCAAGAGATGTAGCAGTCTGCAACACAGGCAGCTTGTTTTCAGATGTAGGTCCTGTATCCATTAGTTCATCTGCCACATCCCATTGGTTTAAATCATTAACAAACTGGGTTTACAGTAATCGCTTTACTATTACTTAAAGATATTACAATAATTGATTATCAAAACTATGAAACAACAACAAAAGGAGACTTAATTCATATGATTATGGACAAAAGTAGACACCATGTGGCCAAGAGAAGAGCCGGAGCTTTGGGGCATCACTTTTATGCTGGAACACTACTATTACAGCATTACAGTTGTTAAAAAAGAACTCCACCAAAACAGGTGCTTGAATGCAAACTTTGATATATAATCAGACTATGCTAGAGCATACGATTTTGTACTCTATAAATGGTTACGTGACTGATGCCAACATGAAGAGAAGTAAAAAAGCAAGGACCAGATCATTCCAGAATCAGAATGATACCCCTGGAATAAAAGTTAACGCTCTCCATTTTCCCCATTCAATGATCATCAATTGTGCTCCTGCTTCTGCTGCAGCTGCTGCTGATGTACAGTGGATATGGAGATATGAGCTGAGGTTCTCCATGAAACTCATTTCCATCGGTCTCCTAGAGAGGGAAGGATATTGAGGTGCTAAGGGGCTCATGGAAGGCAAATTCTCCACTGTTAAGTCTTTCATGTGACTTTTTGCCTCAACAAAATTCTCAAAGTAAACAGATCACTACAAGTATTGGGGTCTCATATGTGACCTATGCAGATGAGAGAAACGTTAAGCTAAGCATGATCAGAACCTTGTGGATCCTACACCTACGAGACATGATTGAGTTGGATCTTGGGTTAGCATTCAATAAGAATTTATTTGATTTCTCAAGCAGAAGTTAAGGAAGTTTGTATTTGATAAGTGTTTACTACTTAAATCTAGTGTATGGTTATACCTTTATCAGTTTTAGAGTTTACTATTTAAGTCAAATATAGGGCTGCTACAAGTGAAGTTACGATGGAGAATTAAAAGAACTATTGGTCTTCCTATCTGTTCTTATTCTTCCATCTTGTATCTTTTAGAACTATTATCCATCAATTGGCATTCTGCATCAATTGGTAGTCGTCTGAGGAAAACCAGTTGATCTTGATTCTACCAAGTTCATGTTGAAGGGATTATAGAATCAGAAAAAGAAGGGATATAAGGCAAAAAGAATAATTCATTTAAAAGAAGGGAGATAGGAGAAAAAATAAATCCTTCATATGTATGCAGTGTCATTTAGTTATCAAGAAATGACAAGGTTTTTGAAGGAAAAGCACGCTACATTAACACCTAGGCTAGTTTGGTAAGTATGCTAAAAGATCAGTACCTCATCCTTAATGCTGTTCTTATTCAAAAAGTACATATCCTTAACCCTGAAAAATGTTGTATGTTGAGAGTGGGTCTTTTTCCATTGAGTGATATTCTTTTGTAAGTGTGAGTAGTAGGGTAGGAACATCACATGTCCTTACTTGCCTTTTTCCTCTCTCTCTTTTTTTTGTAACACATTCTGTTGTTTACTAATTGAACACAGTTGGTGGATACTATCTTCATCCACAAACAAAAGAATAATCTCAGCATATATCATTCCCAATTGATCACGGCCCACGATGGAATGAAGAACTGAAATAGGTGTTTTGAATTTGTATTCTCAATGGCATTAATTAAAATATGTGAGTGTAAGGACAATCTCCAGTGGTCCGGTTTTGACTTTTGTGGCACTTGTAAAAGTCAATACAGGCCATTAAAATCATTAATGAATGATCCAGATTTTCTGTACAAGTGTTGTGGGAGTAGCACAAAAACTGAAGCTATAATTGTAAATACACCATGTATCTGCCCTCATTGTCCTGCCTGCCTGACCTGCCCTTCTTATCCCTCTCCATCTCTTCGTCTCTCTTTCCCTCCCCTCATCCTCTCGCTGTCTTTCTCACCCCCAGTTATCTCTCCCTCCCTTGCTCTTCTCCCCTCTCCCCCTTCTCTTTTTCTTCTCTCTCTCTCTCTCTCTCTCCCTCCCCGCTCTACGTTTCTCTCCCTCCCTCTCTCTCCCTCTATCTCTCTGGCCTGACCCACCTTTCTCTCTCTCCCTGGCTCG
This sequence comes from Acorus gramineus, assembly GCA_030737835.1. Taxonomy (NCBI): domain Eukaryota; kingdom Viridiplantae; phylum Streptophyta; class Magnoliopsida; order Acorales; family Acoraceae; genus Acorus; species Acorus gramineus. Next base: position 1,636,728 of record JAUJYN010000015.1, read on the forward strand.
CCTCTCTCCCAACGGTTGCTTTGTGTTTTTCCTCTATAATTTGTATGTTAGAGCATCTCAAATGGACATGTTAACTCACTAGTTAGTGTCAGATTTTTAGAAAACATGTAAAAATAGTGCTTTAATGGAAGTGTTAAGGGCAAGCTAAATGTGGGCCCCGCCTATCATATGTTAACGGAAGTGTTAACTGTGGCTAGTGCTTTAGCCAACCAAATGTGGCCCCCATCATTTAAAAAATTAAAAAAAAATATTATTTTGGATGGGTAGAGAGATTTGAGTGGGTGGAGAGGTGGACCCACTATTATTTTGTCTAATTATTTAGCTAGTCCATTGGAGTAACAACAACCAACTAAATAATAATGTAGTAAATGAGTGTCTAGTTGAGTGATAAAATGCTGACATGGTACTTTAACATCTTGATTAACTAAGTGCTAACATGTCCATTGGAGACGCTCTTACTCCCAAAATACCAAAAGTAAATGGGACCCACTAGAGACTTCCTAATTGTCATGCGTAGTAATCCATTGTGGCTCCAATTCCAAAGGCATATCCATTTACAACTATTAATCTACAAGAAGTTTGAAAAGCATAGAACAACACTTATGCAAGAGAACATGTTTACACAAACTCATGATGCAACAATGCAAACAAAATGACAAGGACTGCCAAGGACAAATGAGAGCATAATTACTTTAATAAAATTCATCCCACACCAAAGCTACAATTTATAGTTAATATTTTGTATAAGATGTCTAGTATGGATCAACTATTGCATATAAGGGAAGGTTAAATAAACCCCATGAGGCTGCAATCCCACCCCCCTAAAAAATCTTTTTTTGAGAGGGATTGCAGTGGGGAAGGAAAAAGAGGAAGAGAGAAGGAGAGAGAGAGAGAGAGAGAGTGAGTGGGGCAGAGGAGGGTGGAGGAGGGCGATGACGACAGAGGGAATGGGAGGAGGGGGGAGGGAGAGGGAGGGAGGGAGAGGGCGGTGACGATAGACGATGGCCGGGAGAGGGCGGTGGTGCGGTAAGGGAGAGAGGAAGAGAGAGAAGAGAAAGGGACGCCATCGCCCTCCCCTGCCACACAACACCGCCCTCTCCCCCGCTCCCCCCTACTCCCACCTGTTGGAAATCTAAGGCTTCATGATTGAAGTCACAAACAAAAACAGGATCTCATCTCCATAGGTATGGAAGAAAAACAAGAATCCATGTAAAAAGACATACCTTTGGGCTTCGGTTCAAATTTTTGAGTGGTCTTGAAACACCTCTTCTAGCTTGATTTAATGCTTGAGCTTCCCTTTGATTTCATTCAAGTGAACCTGGAGAAGAAACATCAACAGAGGAACCCCAGGCACCCTTGCTTCTCCTCCTCTTCTTGATGAGTTAGATGTGTGTGTTTTTCTTTTTCTATACACACTTAAGAAGGATGCAAGGGTGGACCTTTTGATGGGTTCATCATATCAAGGGCTCATAACATGTCTTCTCATCAAAGACATTGAATTGACCAAAATGCCCTTGCAAACCAAATACACATTAAAACTTATAACCTCCCATCAACCATACTCATAAACAAATGGGGCAATCTTAATTCACTGCTTAAACACAAATCCCCACTTGTTAAGCTATGCAAGAGTTAAATGTGATTCTCTTAAAACAAAATTCATTTGAAAAAACTAAACATTGATTTATTAAGCCACAAATACTAACAATCTCCCACTTGGCTTATAAATCAATGGGTTTTCAGATTTAAACACAAGTTTCCAATCATTTTCAAAACGACGGGTGGCCACCCTTTTATTTAAAACAAATAAACTGATTGAGAATCACAATTAACTACATCTAGCTCACCAACTATGAGTTACGGTCGAATGAAGTCCTTTATTGGATGTCGGACCACTAAAATCCATGAATCCATTTCTACCCAACACAGACAGACGCACTCATAAACCGAGTACTGACTGATTCTGCATCAAAGTATGCATGAAAGTCACAGAAAATCAGTGTCATGACTCCTCAAGTCAAAGGTTATAATCTAAATGTGTACAAATAGAAGCAACACTTTCAAAAGCAGTGAATATTATATAAAGTGTTCTTCTATAACGGTCCAAATTGCTTCATGCATTTAATAACACGTCATATAGATACAATTATGTGGCTGAGACACACCACGTGTATCAAGTACACTATCTACAACGAAGGCTTACAGATGTGTCTGCCCCAACACACGTATCACCCAAGCAAAGTTTCAGGAATCACCCCCAATGATTGTCTAATCTCCCTGTGAGCAGACCCGTAGCCATCACTCACCAGACAGTCTGCGGCATTCCGAAGGGCAAACATCTTTCCAACAAGAAAGACAATTTTAATTAACACAATCATCATGATGATAAACTAATGACAATATTTTAAACAACATATTATCATGGATGCAAAAAATATGACTGGTTAGTCACTATTTCTCACAAATGTATATGTACATACAGATATGCAAAATGTCACAAAATTAACAAGACATTTACATATCTATGAACCTCAAACCCATGCAATTAACATGTTCATTAAACACTTTAATGGGTAATGGTTTAGTCAATGAATCAGCTAGCATTTCTTCAGAAGAAATGTGAGAGACAACAACATGACCCTGCTAAACTTTCTCTCTCACATAATGATACTTCACTTCTATATGCTTCGAACTGCTATTACACCTGGCATCCTTGGTGAGACTGATGGCTGCAGTATTATCACAAAATATGCTCAAAGGATATTTAATACTATCCACAACTCTGAGTTCACTAATGAACTGCTTCAACCAAATAGCATGCTTAGCAGCTTCACTGCAAGAAATATATTCAGCTTCCATTGGAGACTGAGCAGTGCAATCCTGCTTTTTGCTACGCCAAGAGACTGCTCCACCTCCCAATGTAAAAATATATCCTGAAGTGGACTTTAAAGTGTCTGAACATCCTTTATAATCTGAATCTGAATAACCCTGAACTTTCAGATCATTAGCACAATAAATAAGATTAAAACTCTTGGTCCTCTTGATGTAACGCAGCACCTTTTTAGCAGCAACCCAATGATCATGTCCTGGATTAGTCTTGAATCTACCAAGCAATATAACAACATAGCATAGATCAGGTCTGGTGCAAGTCATAGCATACATCAAACTGCCAACAACAGATGCAAAGGGAATTTTGTTCATCTCGGTCTTTTCAAGCTCATTCTTGGGGCAACTAGACTTGTCCAATTTATCTCCCTTTACAATAGGAGATAAACCTTCTTTACATTTTTCTATAGAAAATCTTTTCAGGACTGAGTCTAGATATGCTTCTGAGATAAACCCAACATTCTTAGCTTTCTTTTTCTGTGGATTTTTATCCCAAGCACATAAGAAGCTTCGCCCAAATCTTTCATCTCAAATTGTTGAGACAACCATAACTTGGTCTCTCGAATGAATGATATATCATTCCTTACAAGCAAAATATCATCCACATAAAAGAGCTAAGATCAGTATTCTACTCCCACTGATCTTCATATATATGCAACTGTCAACAGAGTTGTTAACAAATCCATATGCCAAAACTACTGAATGAAACTTCAAATGCCACTGGCGAGAAGCTTGTTTGAGGCCATACAAAGATTTCTGCAATTTACACACTCTATGCTCCTGCCCTTTAGTGACAAAGCCATCAGGTTGATCCATGTATATGTCTTCCTCTAGCTCTCCATTCAGAAAAGCAGTTTTTACATCAACCTGATGCAACTCATAATCATAAAATGCAGTAATGGACATAATAATGCGCAAAGAGTCTTTTGTACACACCGGAGAAAAGGTATCATAGAAATCAATTCCTTCTCTTTGTGTGTAACCTTTAGCAACTAATCTTGCTTTATAGGTTTCAATCTTCCCTTCAGAGGTCTTTTTCTTGAAAATTTACTTACAACCAATAGGCTTGGAATTTTCAGGAAGATCAACCAGCTTCCACACATCATTCTGGTACATGGAATTCATCTCAACTTGCATTGCAGTTCTCCACATCTGAGCATCAGGAGCACTAACTGAATCTTCAAAGCTTGATGGATTAGCCTCATCAACATCTGGAACCATGGGATAATATTCTCCGAGATAAGTGATATAATCATCACTTATGGCAGGTCTTCTAATTCTCTGTGGCCTTTCAGATCTGACTGGAACATCCTTCTTTTGACTTTGTGCTGGTGGTGGAGGCACTGCTACACGAGACTTCTTCTCACTCCCACTGATGAAAGAACTCTCATCAAATCTGACATTTCTACTTTCAAAAACAACTTCACCCTCAGATTCAGTTGTTTTTCCATATAACCTATACCCCTTTGAGCGATCTGGGTATCCTATAAATCGATAGGACACAGATCTATCAGCTAGTTTTGAACTGCTAGGATCAGGAACTATCACATAAGCATTGCAACCCCACACCTTCATGTGATTTAGGCTTGGCCTTCTGCCTGTCCACAGTTCATATGGTGTCTTCGGCATAGATTTAGAGGGAACCCTGTTAAGAATATACACGGATGTTTTCAAAGCTTCACCCCAAAAGGATTGGGGTAAAGTGGCCCTGTTCATCATGCATCTGACTATCTCCAATAAGGTTCTATTCCTCCTTTCAGCTACACCATTTTGCTGTGGTGTGTAAGGGATAGAGACTTGCCTGCAAATGCCATGCTCAGAGTAGAAACTTTCAAATTGATCTGACATATATTCACCTCCTCTATCAGTTCTGAGAACTTTAATCTTCTTCTCTAACTGATTTTTCACCTGGGCCTTGTAGTCTTTGAACACTTAAAAAACATCTGACTTTCTAGCCAACAAATAAATATATCCATAGTGAGAAAAGTCATCAATAAAAGTAACAAAATATTGTTGACCATTTCTCGTTTGAACATCCATGGGTCCACAAACATCAGAATGAACAAGGTCAAGAAGTTTCTTAGACCTTTCTTGTCACGCCCCAAGGCGGCCGTCCCCGGGACGCGGCAAGTGTATATATGATATCAGTGACAGGAAATCAATAATAAACCACAAACAATCACTTAAAATGACACACAGATAAAAGCAGGGCTGACATAATATATACACCAACTGCGGAAGCTAAAAAGACTGAGTCTGTAGCCAACAACATACTACAGACTCGATACATAATCGTATGTCCTGTGAGAGCCAACATGCCCATATATATATATATATATACAAATAAAATCCAACTAGGTGCCCAAGCACAGAATATATACATACAACTGAAAGAAAGGGTGCTGATGACCTCAAAACTCGTGGGACGCAGCGCTGCCCTACTGGTGTCGTCGCCCGAGAAGCTCCTCCCTCAGATGGCACTGAAAAAGACAATATGCGAGGGGTGAGCCACACGCTCAGTGAATAGCACAACCCAATGCATACAGTTCATATTAACAGTGTTCATTCATAGCAGCATAAACATCACAATCAGGGGTTCGTCACATCGCCGAACCGCCATACCCTTACCCTCACCCTCACCCTCAACGGGCGACCTAGGATATTGGGACTTAGCGGGTTTATAATCATCCTTACACAACCTGTGGGTCGTCGCATCGCCGGCCCACCATACCCTCACCCTCACCTTTCAACAGGTGACATAGGCTCTTGGGACTGACTAGGCTGTTGGTCACCCTTGGTCCACCGATAGTCTCTCCTCACTCCGCGGTTGTTTGGCCACTCCCATGTTCAGCACAGTCCTTCATCAAACCAGGAGGCGCCTACTAGTGGGAGCCCCTGCACGGGACAACCTGTCTAACGCCGAGGTAGTCTCTAAAGGATCCAACGCAGGGCAACAGAACAGCCTATCCATCGCATATGATCCACTCGGATCCGCTGACAGCATCTCTCCACAATCCTAATGTCTTGAATTCCTCAGAATTCCACCAGCGCGCATAACCAGGATGCGGGGATTTAACAAGGCATAAGAGGGGGAAAAGAGACCCTGAGAGGGTAACCCGAGGTCCCGATGCAGGACATCCGACAACCAAACGAGGAACACAGAGTGCCCTAACCCGGGTCTCAATGTTAACCTCGCAAGGCCCCCTTATATTCCCTAAACATGGTATCTATTAAAACAGTTTGCATTTAATTAAATAAACCAAACTAATAGGACACATGTACAGGTCGGGCTGTCCTAGCATGATAACAGGGAGGCAGGATGCATGGCTCATGCACAATCCTAAGGGTGCAAGTCCCTAACATACAATCTAGGGCGGCATGCAAATCTACACACACACATCATGCTTACATGGATTATAATTACAACAGTTAATATAACCATACGCCCCAGGGGAGATCGGTACACGCCCAAGGCATGTAACGACTCCCGAACTGGGTAGGGTCGTCCCACTCACCGGGAATCGGGTCGACGCGCGACCGTCCGTCGAGATCTGCAAGACAAGGTATTAACTGGTTAGAATAAATCCACAGTTATCCCAAAAATACACAACACACGCAATTAAATACACAACATCCCCAAACAACATTCAACACCCCTTCCGGCAACCACCCGCGGCCTCGGCAAGCACCCGCGGCCCGGGCAACCGCCCGCACGGCCTCGGCAACCACCCGGGTGCACCGCCCGGGGCCCCGCGCGTCCACCGAGCCCAGCCGCGGCAGCCCGCACGCCGTGCGCACGCTCCTCGCCCCGCGCGCGCCCCGCGCGCACCTCCGCAGCTCCGCCGCGCCCCGCGCACGCCTCCGCGCGCGCCCCCGCACCCCGTGCGCTCCGCCCAGCCCTCGGCCAGCACCTCCGCCAGCCCCTCGCGCGTCCAGCACCTCGGCCAGCACCTCCGCGCGCCCTAGCACTTCGGTCAGCACCTCCTCGCGCACCTCGCGCCTCGGCCAGCACCTCCTCGCGCGCCTAGCACCTCGGCCAGCACCTCCTCGCGCGCCTGAGGCCACCAGCCCACACATCCGCCCTGCCAGCCCCTCCAGCACACCAGCACGAGCAAGACTGCCAGTCCCCGACCCGCGCACGTCCGCGCGCATGCCGCGCGTACGCACGTCCGCGCGCGCACGCGCGCCTGCCCGCGCGCACCCGACCTGCGCGCGGCCTGGGCTGCTGTCGCCGCTGCCTGCTGCCTGGGACAGACCCCCACTTGGTCCGAGCACCACCACCACCATCCCTCGGCCACCCTTAGCCTCCGACCTCCCCCAACCACCCCGGCAGCCCCTTAACCACCCTCCACACGCCCAAAACCTCCCCTAACAAGCATCTAATCAAGAGAAGCAAGGGAAGGGAAGCTTACCCGAAGCAAGGAGAGGAGAAGAAGAGGGTCCGGGAGCTCCTTTCGCGCCGAAGCTCCTCCCAAACGGTCTCTACCCACTAGACCTCTTCCCACCTCCGAAATGGGTCCGGGCTGAGGAGAAGAGAGGGTGGAAGGGAGGGCAAAACTCGCCGAAAATCGGATTTGAAAGTACCCGCGCGTAGATCGGGACCCGATCTACACTTTTCGTGCTTTGGGTTTTCGGTTTTGAGGGGTGCAAGGGGCTCGAACGTGAGAAAAAGAGAGAGGGGAGAGAGAGAGATCACGTCGGGGGAGATGATGAATAGTGTAGGAAATGTTTTTTTGATTTCTTTTATATATAGAGCGCGACTTAAAAACCCGGATACGCCCCGGAACTACGAAATTTTTGCAAACGATGCCGGAATTCGATGAAATTCATGAGTGGCTCAAAATGGCACCAGGACACATAATATGCAGTTAGATTTTCAATCGGAGTCCTCTAACTCGGACGATAGCTAACAGTCCAAAATTATGCGGTTCCGATCGAAAAACCCTGAAAATTTTAAAACTGCCAAAAATGCTCCAATGATTGCCAATAGGCCAAAAAGTGACACATATATAACATTCTCCCCCCTTAGGAAATTTTGTCCTCAAAATAAATACAAGTACATCTAAGAAGGAAAAAGATGCGGATATGTGTCACGCATGGCGTCCTCGAGCTCCCAGGTGGCCTCGGCACCGGAACGGTGCTGCCATCGCACCTTGACCAGCTGGACGGTCTTGGTGCGGAGCCTCTTCTCGCGGCGGTCCATGATCTCAATCGGCTGCTCCACAAAAGACAAGTCCGGCTCGAAGACGAGCGGCTCGAACGGGATGATGTGAGCAGGATCGTGGACGTATCGCCTCAGCTGCGAGACGTGGAAGACGTCATGGGCCTGAGCCAACTGTGGGGGCAGAGCGATGCGATAGGCCACCTCTCCAACTCGCTCGAGTATGAGGAAAGGCCCAATGAAACGCGGACTCAGCTTGCCCCGCACACCAAAACGGAAGATGCCCTTCATCGGGGACACCTTCAGGAACACATGATCACCGACCTCGAAGGCGAGCTCGCGGCGACGGCGGTCGGCGTAGCTCTTCTGACGACTCTGAGCGACTCGGATACGCTCGCGGATCGTCTTCACCATCTCGGAGGTCTGGTGAACAATCTCTGGTCCCTCAAGCTGGCGCTCTCCGACCTCATCCCAACACAGGGGGGACCTGCAGCTGCGGCCATAAAGTGCCTCATAGGGGGCCATCCGGATGCTCGAATGATAGCTGTTGTTGTAGGCGAACTCCACCAACGGAAGGTGCCTCTCCCAACTGCCCCCAAAATCGAGCACACAGGCCCGCAGCATGTCCTCAAGGGTCTGGATCGTCCTCTCCGACTGGCCGTCCGTCTGAGGATGAAACGCGGTACTGAAATGGAGGTTCGTACCAAGGGCGTGCTGGAGGCTACGCCAGAACCTCGAAGTGAAACGCGCGTCTCGATCAGAGATGATACTGACTGGAGTGCCATGGAGTCGGACAATCTCGGAGACGAATAGCTGCGCCAGGGTGTCCAGAGAATCGGTGAGTCGGATGGGGAGGAAATGAGCAGACTTCGTCAACCGGTCGACGATCACCCAGATGGCATCGCGACCCGGACGAGACCTCGGCAGACCCGAGACGAAGTCCATGGTAATCTGCTCCCACTTCCACTGAGGGATCTCAATGGACTGCAGCTTCCCCGCAGGGCGCTGATGCTCCGACTTCACCTGCTGGCATACTAGGCATCGGGCAACAAATCTGGCAATATCTGTCTTCATCCCGCGCCACCAGTAGCCGCGACGAAGGCCCCTGTACATCTTCGTGCCTCCTGGGTGCACGGTGTACCTCGAGCGATGGGCCTCGTCCAGAATCTTCCGCCTCAGCTCTACGTCGTCGGGGATGCACACTCGGCCTCTGAATCTCAGGATCCCGTCTGCACGAATCTGGTAGTCCTGACGCTCGCCCCGGGCGACGCCTTCAGAAAGGACTATAAAATGCGGGTCCTGAGCCTGAGCCGTGCGGATCTCATCGAGAAGAACCGGCTGCACCACCAGCCTGGCCAAAAGCCACCGCAGGGGTCTCCGACAATCCAGCAAGCGGCCTCCTCCAGAAGCCTCCAACGACGGACAGCCATGTGGGCGGCCATGCCCAGGGGCTGTCTACTGAGCGCATCTGCAACGACATTCGCCTTACCCGGATGGTAAGCGATGTCACAGTCGTAGTCTGTCAGGAACTCAACCCAACGCCTCTGTCGCATGTTGAGCTCCGGCTGAGACTGCAGATACGTCAAGCTCTTATGATCTGTGAAGAGCTCGAACTCCTCTCCGTAGAGATAATGCCTCCACATCTTCAGCGCAAATATAATCGCAGCCAACTCAAGGTCATGGGTGGGGTAGTTCTGCTCATGGGGCTTCAACTGACGAGACGCGTAAGCCACCACCTTACCGTACTGCATCAGGACGCCGCCCACACCCAACTGCGATGCATCTGTATACACTGCGAACCCACCGCTCCCAGATGGAAGGGTAAGAACCGGCGCTGAGGTGAGTCTTCGCTTCAGCTCCTGGAAGCTCTCCTCGCAAGAAGGGGACCACTCGAACCGAACGTCTTTCCGAGTGAGGCGGGTAAGAGGAACGGCTATCTTGGAGAAACCCTCCACAAACCTCCTATAATAACCCGCCAAGCCCAAGAAGCTACGAATCTCTGTGGGGTTCGACGGTCGACGCCAATTCGACACGGCGAGCGTCTTCTCCGGGTCCACAGCTATACCCTCACCGGAAATCACATGGCCCAGAAAGGCCATCCGCTCCAACCAGAACTCGCACTTGCTGAACTTGGCGAACAACTGATGTCCAGCCAGAGTCTCCAAAACAGTGCGGAGGTGGTGAGCGTGCTCCTCCAGACTCCTCGAGTACACCAATATGTCATCGATGAATACTACCACAAAGGAGTCGAGGAAGGGTCGAAATACCCGGTTCATCAGATCCATGAAGCCGCCGGCGCGTTCGTCAACCCGAAGGCAGTACTCTGAACTCGTAGTGCCCGTACCGGGTGCGAAAGGCCGTCTTCGGAATATCTGACTCCCGGATCTTCAACTGTAGTACCCCGAGCGGAGATCGATCTTGGAAAGACACACGCTCCCTGAAGCTGGTCAAACAGATCGTCGATCCGCGGCAACGGGTACTTGTTCTTCACTGTCCGCTTATTCAACTGCCTGTAATCAATACACAGCCGCAGTGAACCGTCCTTCTTCCGGACGAACAGGACAGGGGCTCCCCACGGAGACACACTCGGACGTGCGAAGCCCTTCTCCAGCAACTCCTCCAACTGCTCCTTCAGCACCCTCAGCTCTGCGGGAGCCATCCGGTACGGAGCC